>WSXT02061659.1:0-12623 GCA_011762715.2 Neuroterus valhalla
ATGTGTCTGTCTGTATGTATGTCTTTTAGCACGATAACTTTCGAAAAATTAACCGATTTGATTGGCCTTTGGTACACTCTTTCAGTGTCAGAAACTGAAGGTCAAGTTTGTAAGCCAGCTATTTTGAAAAAAAATTCAAAAAGTTAGAGCATTTTGAAAATGTTTGAGACCATTTTTTTCAAGAATCGAAAATTGTAAGTACAGCTTCCTGTAGTGAGTAATAAGTGGAACAATTTATCTCCATGATGTTCTTTGATGAAAACAAAATTGTCAGAGTTATGTCATTTTCAAAATTCGAAAATATAAACAAAAACGAGAATTATAAGCCAAACAACGAAAGATATGAAAAAAAGGGTATAGAAGAAAAAATGTTCCTTTTTGGGAGCCCTACAAGATGGTCTTCAGAGCTTTTTGAATTTGCTCAAAAAATCGGAAAATCAAATTTTGGTGGCACAAAAAATGATCAAAAAATGAAAGTTCCATTTTTTGATCAAACTATGAAAGGTACGGGAAAATATACATGAACCAAAATCGTGCACCAAAAAAGATCTACAAATTTTGTAAAATTTACTTTTTTCTAGGACAAGTAGTTCTTGCTTTATTAAAAAAGAAAGCATATTAAAAAGGAAAAAATTGAACTTTTGGACGATTGTCACAAGCTTAGAGAAAAACAAATAGACACAAGTTCTTTACCAGGAAAATATCTTTAAATGTGTTATCAATCTTTTTTCAACAGAATATGTGGTTTTCATTTCAATCAGGAAAAATAACTATAAGAATGAAATAATAAACTTTTTGAAAAAATGACAGAAGATTGATAGAGAAAAGTGGTTAATCCGAAAAAGATCTATAAATTTGCTACAATTTTTCCAATTGGGCGCGTACTTTTGGTTTCAATCGTATGAAATAAAATAAAACATTGAGCAATCAAATTTCTATATAATAATTCCTTTAGCGTCCGATAAGTCAATATTTATGAAAGGAAGGTGAGAAAAACAAAAAAATTTGTTGTTAGTAATCCTCCATTCTGTCAGACTCGAAAATACCATTTTCCATCCAAACAATAAGAAACAAGAAGAAATAATGAATAGAAGAATTGTTCATCTTGAAAAGACCTTCAAGGTTTACGTAAACTATTTTTCAATAAGACGTATATTGTTCCTATATTAAAAAACGTGGTTGATTTTATAAAAAATTTTCTGTGGAATGAGAAACGCCTCTTACTTCAAAAACTCCCGTTTTTTAAAGTGCTACATATTGTTCTACTTTATGGTAATTTGATGAAGCTTTTTGTATTCTACTTTTTCATTGCATTTCTTACACCAGAGGCATGGAGTTACTAGAAGGAAACAAGAGATGAAGTATTTTTTGGGTTACGTAACATAACGGAACGAAAGTTTTGGCTGGGTCCTTGCTGTGTACCTCTACTGTAGAGTGAACATCCGTGCACCTTGAAAATATTCAAACTTAGCATTTTTAATTTAGGAAGAGAAACCATCTCTGCTTTAGTTTTTCATCTTAAACCCAGCCTAATGTAAGGAGTAAAAAATATTTCTAAATTTGATTTCAAAACAAAACGTTACTTACTGATCGAAACTGTTTATGAGAACTCGTTTTGCATTTGTAGATGTAGCATTGTTTTGTACAGAGGTAGTCGATTTAAGGATGTCCTCACAACCCGCATCGATTCTATGTTCTCCCGGAGAAAAAAAAGTTTCATCTTCTATTGCAGTTTCGGTGATCGCATGACTTTCCTGACTTTGATGTTCATCAAGTTTATCAGATTTTGATTTTTGAGGGGATAATGTATTCAAGACGTCTACAAGAACTGTTTTCCGTGACTGTTTAGGAGACTTTTTTTTTGGAGTATTTTTTTCATCGGAGCTAAAATTTGTATCGGAGTCAGTACACCAATCTTGTATCGATCGCACTTCGCTCTTTGACGTATTTTTTAGGAGGAAAATTTGAGTCGAACAACCCTGTGGAGCAAAGAAAATGTCATCTGTTTTTGGAATGAAAACCTTAGAAGGAACTGACTTGTCTCCTTTGGGTGATTTTGAATTTTTTTTTGATATGCCATCTTGTTTCTCAAACAATTGTCTTTTTCCCCTTTTTATGCATGAATTCAATCGCATCGGACTGATGTCTAAAATATCATCATTTCCATCTACAACTAGCGGTTTTTGTAGTGAAAACTTGTTTTTCTTTGTATCAGAGGCAGGTTTCATGCTGGGAAATGGATCATCCACTTCGGTATCCATATTCTCAATACCTGCATCATTAATTATACTTAAATTAAATATGGAATCACAAGTATCGTTCGCCCATTGATTGCTAAAATTTGAGCTACTGATATCCGTTTTCTCTTCTTCATCTGTAAATACCAGTTTAGTTTGCTTCAATTTGTTCCCGTTGCTTAACAGCTTCGTATTTACATTGTACAATTTGGTGATGCCTAACTTTGAACGGGGGTTTGGTTGAGGAGACACAAGTGTTTGATCATTCTTCTCTTTGAATGAGGTGAAAAGAGATAAAGACGTATCTGAAGGTTTTACATCTTGAGAAACAGATCCCTGAGGCACTGTGCGTGGTTCGCTTTTTAGCATTTTCGAATCTTCCTTGATATTGCTTGGAGAAACTCTTTGAGAACTTAAATCGATTCTTGGTGACTGACTTTTTTTTAGCTTATTTCGTTTCTGCTTAACTATTATCGGACTTCTCTGCAATTGATGTTCATTGCTATTGGCAGCCGATTTTGATTGTACAGACTGTTCTAACCAGCTCTGATCGGAATTACAATCAGACTCAAGAGTAACCTCATTTTCTGCAAGAATTTTCTCGCTTTTAGTAGGCGTCTGAGGATCGCCAGATGAGATTTCCCGTGGCGAATTGTTTTTTTCTTGCATAGGGATATCATCACTAACTCTCTTACTTTTCAAATTCAGTTCTGCGAGAGCTTGTGCCCTATAATGCATAAAATTTTGAACTAATGTCATTGCAATGTCAAACTATAAATTGAAATTTTGAAGATATTGCTAAGAAGATTGTATAGACTCTATTTCAGTAAAATCATTATAAATTTTGATTCTCTGGTGAAACTATACTTCATTTTTCTAATTGTACAGCAATATTTGAGAAATGTATCAACTTACGAATCACTACTTCCGTTTGCGTTTATGGAACTAATAGAATCATACATAGGTAGATTCGTTGCTATAGCATCTTTCAGATTATTATTTTCCTTCAACAATTCTGCAACATAAAAAATCTAATCAAATTTACTTTCAAGCTGGAGATTAATTCAGCTCATAAATCATCAGTCTTGAAGAAGAAAATCAAATCTGCCAAATGTAAAATAATATATCTCCATATTATACTGATCGAGTGAAATATTCAATTCTAAAAACCATATTCTTGAAAGTTGATAAACATGAGCTAAGACATGAGCCTGAAGTTCTGAACGTTAAGTTATTATCAGCAGGAAGTAATTTACTTCGAAATTTCGTCAATTCTGGTATATAAATTCATTCATCAATATTAAATTCATATCACTTCAGACAGGCAGTTATAAAATTTGAGCAAATTGGCCAAATACAAGGAAAAAATATCTGCAAAGCACCCTGCGGTTCCTAAAATTTGTATGAGAAGTCAAATACATCACGAACTACAAATCTACAGAGCACTCTGCAGACTTGGTGCCTGAAAAAAGTGTTCGAACGCGCTTCTTGTTACAATAAAAACTCCGCAAGTGCTTTCATAGAAAGTCTCAGGTTGCAAATATACAAGTCGAACCAAGATAGCGAATTGTACTTACTCTTAAACTCCCGTTTCAGTAAATTCATAAGTTGATCAATTCTTATCATCTTCTTGGCAGTATCTGGCCTCTCGAACCAACCAAAATCATCTTCAATGTCTTCAGCCATTTGAATTTAGTTGAACGAAACTATAAGGTTATATTATGAACTTCGAGCAAACAATTTTTCTAAAATGAGCATATAAAATAAACTTTTTGTGCATTTATTGTTGATATATCTCACAGCGTGTCAACTCATAACACATAAAAAGTTTCTATACTTAGGAGAAGGAAAGAAAGAAATTTATTTTATCTAACAGAGCGCGATATCAAATAAGATCAACATTTAAAGTCTACGTACGTTGTAAACGCGAGTGAAATCAACATTTAAACTTGTAAATAAACATGTCGAGCACCTGTCAACCGTTGAAGATTTGTTTTCAGCATAGAGTAATTATAAATAGACTAGACAAGCAGCTCTTAAAAGTATTCGTAGCCAAGAGAGAGACAGACGACCGAAGGAACCCTCCTCTCTCATAACCATAGAAATATTATAGATAGAGGGGACAAGCCAGCACACAACGCGGCATCCGAGAAAAAAGAGACAGAGAACGCAGTGGGATACTGTTGTCTCTCTCTAATACATGCGCTTAGACAGAGATAGGTGAGACCCAATAATTTTTGCTATGGGGACGGCGATATGACAAGCTAAGCGTAGAGGGCAGTACTGAGTTTGGAGACAAGGCTTTTGCGCAGGCGTCAGGACAAAGGCGCGCAATTATTTTAGTTATGAAATGTACGATGTGATAAGAACGTGGAAAAGTATGAAATAACCTAGTGATATAATTATTCAAGAAAAAAATAGAAGAATGGATTACATTACATTAAACGGATTCAATGAGAAAGGTTTTAAACTTAAAAAAAAATATTTCGACAATATTTCTTGCGATTTAATGTATGAATAAATAAAGTACATACTTTACATATTCATATATTCAATCGCAAAAAATATTGTCAAAATAATTTTTTTTTAAGTATGTAGAAATATGTATATTCACATACTTTCGCTTCTTGTCGTATTTTAAGATATGGTTAAACTTTAATAAATCATGGCTTATTTTTCCAGGGAAAAAATTGCTTACAACTCTGCTGTTTCCAATTAGAGAAAATTTAAACAATCTTCAAATATAGCTACTTGTTAAAATTTTTTTTTTCAACGATTATAGTCATAGAAAAATTTAGTTTGAAATTAGAATGAGTAAAGTTGTAGAGAATAGTTTCCTCAAAAGAATAAGCAGTCATTTATTCGTATGCAAGTGATTTCAAATATTTTTTCCATTAAAAATAATAATTTTTATTTGAAATGACATAATCAGTAATATTTTATTTATTTTTGAAATTATCAGAAAACGATTATTTCAGAGATATCTAATTCTTTACACGACAACTACCTGTAACGTCCGGGAATAATAATACAATTTTTCGAGAAGAAATATTCTTTGTCTGTTATATACCTTGGATTTGCGAAGTTTTTAGAGTTCTTATTATTGTGTCAATCATTGAAGAAACACAGAATTTTGAGAATGTTGAGGAGAAAAAACGAAATGAATATGAAATAACAATGTTTATTTCTAATATGACATGGTAAATGGACTAGAGAAAGCACAAATTGTGGGACAAAGTTGGTAAAACTGAGAGTCGAGGGAGAATAGCGATTTGACAGATCGTGGTTTACAGGTTAGGGACTCTCGTTATGATTTTATACTTTTGGCAAAGAAGACACAAAAAAATCTTGAGTGGAAATAATGAAGAACATTTTCTCTTCTCTTTATATTTATTTAATTTAATCAAAAAAATTTACATGAATGGAAACCTTTGGTCAGGAGCGGCGGAACACGTCTAAAGGGTATATTGAAGGTAAAACTGAGAGTCGAGGGAGAATAGCGAGTTGACAGATCGTGGTTTAGAGGTCAGGGACTCTTGTGATAATTTTATACTTTTGGCAGAGAAGGCACAAAAAAATCTTGAGTGGAAATAATGAAGAACATTGTCTCTCTCCTGATATTTGTTTCATTTAATCCAGAAAATTTACGTGAATGAAAACCTTTGGTCAGGAGCGGCGGAACATATCTAAAGGGTATATTGAGTAACTGACTAAAGCGGGGAGGGGGTCCTTTCGTGAAATTTGTCGGTGCATTTTATCTCAATGTTATCAAAAATTGTGTGGCATAGTTTACGATAAATATTATAGACAAAAGAAAAAATATTGTATTCGCTTGAAATTCAATTCTATTATTAACTGTCTCTTATCATACAATGGCCTTTTGGCATGTTGAATCCAACATGCCAAAAATTTGGCCTGTACTAAGCTCAACATACTCAACATGCCTTCCGCCGCCCCTGTCTTTGGTGTAATAATCCTCCGTGGTAAAGTGTGTCGAGCACAACCGTGACACTGAATTCGGACAGAAATTCTCATAATTCGAAAAGCGATTTTGGCCTCTATTCTTACATCCAAATGCCACACACATACCTGGCAATTCGAAATTAATCCTTTAAACTTGATTCAAAATAAACGTCAACACTGTGCAATATATGTGTATAGCAGACGACGCCACCGTCTGTTATGTCTCCACGCTCCCTAGCGACCCTAGCGGCCGCAAGGGAGCGGCCCTAGTTGGCCAAAGATATCTTTGGTTTGCCTGTGGTTTGTCTCCTCTATCTGTAATATCTCTATTCTAAATGCACTCATAACATAATGTAAAGGTGCGCTAATCGCCGTAACTAAAATCAACTAAAATAGATCAAATCGAGATTGACAATAAACAAGGGATCTTCCTTACCGACTTATAACTAACAAAATTTAATTAATAAAATGCCCTTTTGTCATTCTCAAGTTTGATGAGAAATTAGGGTCATGTTAAATCTAACTTCTGCAAATAGTTTTGAAACACAAAATATGATCTAAGTGAACTCTTTTCGTTCTCTGATTTTCTCTCTCTTCTCAGTAAGACAAGGGCTACGTGCGGGGAGCAACGTATAGATGTGAATTATCTCAATAGATTTCAGGGTTCTCTTAATAATGCCCGTTCGTCAAACTGGCTTTAATTAGTTATTATAAATGTATGTGCTGAGAGCGCGGAACCTCAGATTTTTTTCTCATTCCAAATACTGAACTTACGTAAATTGATATGAATTTTCTAAGTTCTCGTTTAAGGCTTAGAAAATTTTGTGACTTGTATGAACGATGAACTGTCGGTAAGACTTATCATCTGGCAGAAACTGTAATTGTTAATTTTAACAATATTCCAATTCTTTTACTTGGATTGTAATAGTAATAAATCGGAACAGAGACAAGTTAATTTATCTGACGTGAAGCGCGCCTCTCATTATTTTTTTGTTATATTAAGCTTAACCGACGAACTCTGTTGGTGGATTATGTGACAAGAATCGTTTGTAACAATAAGCATATGAGAAGTGCATTAGCTGGAGAAGTAAATGCGATGCGTTGCCAAAGTCCCTTTTATCTTTCTTCCACCTCTCACTCTGAAAGCACAGCTCTCGGAAAGTTCCGCTTACAAGATCCTCCTATGTTGTCCAACCGACATAAAATCTGGCATAATTTTTTTAATCAGAAATGGGCTGGTGACTCTGGCCACGCTCAATCGTATTATTACCTCAGTTTGGATCCCTGGACTGGGCAGCAGTAGAGATTTTTACATTAAGGTTGGAGAAAACAAGAGCGTGCACCACACTCAACTTTTTTATCAACATAGGCAAAAACCTTGGTTTACTTCTTTCATTGCCCCAAAAAACATTGTTGTTTCAAGCAAGTGTCCTTGCAATCCTGATATCGATAAAGATCTGGACCACATCCTGTGGGCTTGTCCCCGTTTCGATAATATACGCGATACTCTGCGAGTCGTGTCGCATGTTTTCAAATTTCTTGAAAATGCAAACTTCATTTCATCAAACTAGCTTGGCGGTTTTCTTGTGGTTCTCGGCCGGGGTTTGGTCGATGATGCTTTATTGTCGTCCCCTCAACCCTAAACGCCGACCTTAGGGAGCTAGCTCGGTCGATTCGATCATAATCCTGAAGTACTTTGGCGACACTTGGACGGTTATAATCATCTGCAAAGGCTGCTTAACCATTACACACTATCAACTTATTTCATCTTATATAAGCGTGTTTTTGCTATTTAAGACTACCCCAGATTTCAAAACCATGCCCAGTGGCTTTGAAAGTCAGACGATTCATTATAAGAAAATTTAAATTTGCCGCTTGCGTACACTTGCGCATGAGTCGCGATGCTGAAATATGGGTGTCTTTAAATCAAGGAAATTGTCGAGAAGCTAACGCAAAATCGCCCTGAAAAATTACAGAAAAACTGCGTGTCGTTAGCAAGGATTGTAAAATCAATCAGCCTGCGGGCTACAATGATTTTGCAACAATGGAAGCAGGTCTCATCATTAGAAAAATTTCTGCGCAGTTTTCCTGTCCTATCAAATTATCAATTTGTTGATCGGTGTAGGAAATCATTAATATTCTTTATTGGATCGATATATGCACCTTGAGACCATGTTGTACTTAGTTCACGCTGGTGACTATCTTTTATACACCTTCATCTCCTATTCTTTCGCCCTAGTCGATGAAATGGAAAATACTGAAACGCTGGAGCCTAATCCACAAAAGTCACAGAAGAGTAATTAGACACATCCACGGTCGTATACACAGGTCCAGGGGCTCTCATGGTGGGATATGTTCCCTAATGTAAGCCAAAAAGTTTCACCAACGGGCCACTGAGTGTAGTGGTGCATATGTCGAGTGTTTCAGGATTTAAAAATCAAAACTAACCACGGTCGTCTAACTACCGGTCTAACCAAATTGAACCAAAGATGTCTAAAGACGAAGTGTCAGTAAAATTCACACAATAATAAAAAGACCCGCAAAATGCCTAGTTGTTCTGTGCCAAATTGTGAGACCAATAGCTCAAGATTCGAAGGCAAAAGATCAACTTTTGAAGTGCCGAGTGATATTTTCGTACGAAAAGAATGTGAATCGTGTGTCCCCGGCGTAAGCTTTCTTCGTTCAAAGGCGCGGGTTTGTGAAAATCATTTTTTTGCGGAAGATATTATCCGAGAAAATGTAAAACGTGATTGCGAAGGGCGAATTATTTTCCGTGTTCCATTACAATACCCTCGCTTGCGAAATGGTGCCATTTCTTGAGATTAAAATTTTTAATTGAACCGCCACTTTCAGCACTCTACTATTACGCCACCACTGGAAGTGGCGATTTCCTGAATGAACCAGAAGCTTCAATAAAGGAACATCCCCCACCACGAGAGCCCCCGGACCTGTGTATACGACCGTGGACACATCTCAAACCCCTTTTTCCAAGCTCTGTCTAAGAAAATACTTCCCTTTCTCGTGCCCGGAATAGTTTCAAAGAGCAGTCACGCGCGTGAGCCATGTATTTATAGGTAAAAAGCGTGACGAATAGAAGCTATCGATACGGGTATCTTCTGACGCGCCAAAATTTGAATGAGATCAAACAGCATCTAATGTCTTTGTGCAATATCGATGAAATAACTTATTTATAATGGTGAGAGAAATGAGAATAAGAACAATGATGACAAATTTTACCATTTTATAAAAGTCTTATAATTGAGTTAATGCTATCACGATGATCCATTATGATAAATTAAGTTTTTTCAGGTTTTGCTCGTGTACACGATTGAAACCCGAAACAACTTAATTAAATCTTATAATTTTCTGCAACAATATTTGGGCTTTTAGGTTTGAAAGGGTCTGGTCACATTAGGTAAGACTTTCGAATGAAAAAATCGATTTCCTCCTCGTTGCCTTCTTGTCGTAAAATATCCACACGACGCCACATTTTTATTACAATTCACGTTTCATAAAGCACGCTGTCACCTGACCCAAGAACATAACCGTAACTCAGCATGCGTTTGTGACGTCATTTTCTATCGAGTACATAACACAGATCATCGGGTTTTTTCGCAAAATTGTCCGGCCATCTTGCTTAGAGTCGGATAGGGACGATGGGGCCAGCCCTATCCGGCTCTGTGTATTTCAGCCAGAAAACTTTCGTACAATTTTGCTATGAATTTCTTTTGAAAATTTTTGCCGCATGGTGGCGCTTCTCGCACGTGGCCCGACTTTTGCATGTAAGACACGTAAATAAACGTGGAATTTCATTCAAATTTCATAATAATTGTTATTCTTCATTGTGATGTGTGTCAAAATGTTTGTATTTAAGTGCAATGATTCTAAAGCCACCTATTAAAGTGAAATTGAGTGTCCAAATTGAGTGCAGTGTTGAAAATAAAAAATGGTGAAATGTATACTCCGAACTGTCATTCTGGCTATAATTCGACTCTCACAAAAGGTGAAAAAGTCCATTTTTTTAAAGTTCCCCAAAGTTCAGTTGCCAAATATCAGGGAGCAATGAAGAGGGGAGATTTCATTGTGAAAGCTGGACAGTTTGTTTGCGAGAAACATTCTCTTCCCGAAGATATAGCATGGCAGAGGGAAGTGAAGGATCATGAAGGATCATATTGGAAATGTTACTGCATCGGTATTTATAAACATTTATGAAAAATAATAAGTGTATTTATGATTCTTAATTCCATTTGTTAAAATGTGTGTTGAGATACAAATCTCAATTTCAATTCTGCTTCCATTGCAAAGTCTGAATTCTAACCTATAAATAATATATAGCTGTCATTTGCCGGCAGTGACTGTCAGAAAGTCCTTTTATTTATTGAATAAGATTTTACAATTAAAACCTGATTTCTAATGTACATAATCAAATGAATATTCAAGGAAACAATGAAATCAGAATCTGACATCTATTCTTTAACATTTTATTGCCTCAATAATGAATTTGAAAAATTAAACATATTATGGAGAATAGCCAAAAAGGCTATATTATATGGTATCTCTCATTTAGTTAATATGATTTTACAATAATAACTCAATTTTTGATTAACTCTTGAATTGGTGCACAGATTTTCTTGTATAATATTCCCCTGCAAAAAATTAGTAGAAAATTTCAAACTGTAAAATTCAATTTGAGAAGCAATAAAAAAAATAAAACACATGAATCCAAAGACCAAATTCGGGCTAAGAACTCTGAAGTGTCTCTATTGAAATTTAAATAAAAAGAGTAAAAATGAATGAGATGACATTCTCAAAATTATTACTCTCCTCTTTTTTTCGTGTTCCTTATCACTTCTATTCTAGAATCACAATGCAATAGCACTAAAGTTATTATGTTATTGCATTGCGATTTGAAAATTATAAAAAACTGACGTAAGCGATATTTCATATTACGTATTTATAATTTATGTTACACGTTTTCGCTTTGAAAAAAACGTAGTGAAGCTAAGCGAAATACTGTGTTTTATTTTTTATTTTCAGGAGTTGTAGATATTTATGTGTGTTTCTTCGCTTCTCAAATTGAATTTTACAGTTTGAAATTTTCTACTACTTTTTCGCAGGGGAATATTATACAGGACAATTTGTGCACCAGTTCAAGAATTAATCAAAAAGTGAGTTATTACTTGAAAATCATATGAACCTAATGAAAGATACTATATAATATAGGCTTTTTGGCTATTCTCCATAATATGTTTAATTTTTTAAATTCATTTTCCAAATTCATTTTTTAGGGCAATAAGATGTGAAATAATAGATGTCAAATTCTCATTTCATTGTTTCCTTGAATACTCATTTGATTATGTGCATTAGAAATCAATTTTGAATTGTAAAATCTTATTCAATAAATGAAAGGACTTTTTGAAAGTCACTGCCGACGAATGCCAGCTATATATTATTTATAGGTTCGAATTCAGACTTTACAATAGAAGCAGAATTGAAATTGAGATTTGTATCTCTACACGCATTTAAAAAAATGGAATTAAGAATTATAAATATACTAATAATAATTCATATATTATGATACATATATGAATATATATATGTATATGATGATACATATGGAGACAAAAAAATGTATATTTTTCGCACATAATGTATTTATTTGTTTCGCCCATTCAGCAAATGTTTTTTTTTAAATTCCAATTTGTAAAATATTATCTGCGTATTTAACACAACATGAGGTAATTATTCGATGATAAAAATAATTAAATTTCCCTTCTTTCTGAAACTTGTGTAAATGTGTACATTATTAAGAAATAGTTATTTCACAATTTATTCTACTCCATAATCTTATGCATCTAACCAACCCCCTAGAAATAGTTTTACTAACAAAAAAAACTATTTTTTGAAATAAATCATCTTCAAACTCCTGAAATGTTTTGATATTACATTTTTAAAATATTTTTCCCATTGGATTTGATGCCAAAGTAGGGCCACGTGCGCGGAGCGCCACCATGCGCCGAAAATTTGCAAAAAAAATTCATAGCAAAATTGTCCGGCCATCTTGCTTAGAGTCGGATAGGGACGATGGGGCTGAGAGTAGGCAAGCCCCCCGACAAAGCACGCCGCAAAAAAAAGAGACAGAGGATCGCTAGCCCTTGCTGCAGTGTTAACTAAGGTCGTCTGTCTCTTTCTATCGAATGGTAACTATGGTAGTGTCAATGACTTATTGTCGCTTACGCGCACCATTATATCTCGCCTACTCCATAAGCAATATCTCTATGCTCTTCTGCCTTCCCGCTTTCAACATTGCGCATGCACTCACCGAACGCAACGCCTGTATTCGTAGCAGCGTTGTACAGACAGGTTTCATCAAATGTAGACAGCTGTCTATACCGCGTATATTACAGCTGTCTATATTTTTAC
>WSXT02061670.1:0-12623 GCA_011762715.2 Neuroterus valhalla
AATCACACCGTACCCGTAACCAAGCTCGTCGATTCTAGCTAACAAGCAAATCGGTTTCAGTGACCAAGCCTCGTGTTATTCAAGTTCGTTCGTAGCAAACGCTGGAGTAAGTCAGTCCATAGTCAACCCAAGAGTTCGGTTGAGAAAACCTCATTTCTATTACGCAACCAAACCTTTTTCTGATAGAGATAACCATGTAGTGACTCTTTTCATATTTTTCTTGATTTTTTTTCTGCTCCGGAAATTCTACATCCATACTGAGACTTCCATTTTCCTCCTCAAGGTTCTTACTTGATGTATTTGTTTCTTAGTAGTTTGCTTTAGTTCTTCATAGGTTTCTGACATTAAATCCAGCGACTTTTGTTATCTTCAGACTATTCTTTGTGCTCTTCTGTGAGTAAGCTAGCTTTTGCTGAATGTCCGCAAGTTTCTAACCAATATTTGTTTCTATCGAAGGATCCGTCTTTCCGAGTGCAGCTATCTTTGATTCCCATGCATTGTCTTCTTTAGTATTCGTGCACAGTATAAATGTTCTCAGTTCACATTTTTACAGTTTTTGTCATCTTCGGGCCTTCCACAACTACAGAAAAGTGCGTAACGTACACAAGCTTCCACCAAACATAGCCTCACTTTTTCACATGCTTCTCATTTTTTTTCGGTCTTAAGTTTTAAAAATATTTCGAGGAGAAATCTAATTTGTATTGAAAAGCTCTTACAAAGATATAAAAACTTCAATTTGATAGATTTTATCACTCTAGATGACCTTTGTTTCGCAAAAAAGTACCAGCACACATAAATACTTCACGACGATAGCGAAACCATTACGTTATTTAATTATTCTTTATCCAGCGACAACGGGAACGCTAATATCAACAATTTGGTGATGTTATCTGAATTTTTCCAATTTTCGTTCTGCTATATTGAATCTACGATCCACCAATCTGAAATCCTAAAGTAAGATTTGGATTAACAGTTTCGAAAACGTGCAGATAATAAACATCGTTGAGTTACCATCACGTTTCTCATTTGCATCTCCCCATATTAGATTTCCTGTCTTCAAGAGGATTTTTCTTCTGGAGGAAATGGGTCACGTTTTTTTCCTTGATAGATTTAGATTCAACCTTGGAAGCTTTATAAAACATATGATCTTGCACCCAGAATAATTTTTCTCATAGTCCCAGGACAATGTCGCCAATTTTTCTCAAAAAATACGTTATTTTCCCGCATTTTTCAAATCGGGAAATCAGAAAAAAGTTTTCTCCATAATTTTTCCTCCTTATGTATTAAGTAAGCTTTCTCATAAAATAAGCTTTTGCGAGCCCAAAGTCAGCTTCCATATTTCACAAAAGTTAAAAATATCGTTTTGGAAAGAAAATCATAAACCAGAGGTAATGGGGAATTGCAGAATATCTATTGCAAGGAATAATCGTGGAAAAAATATACAAGGAAAGTAGTATCGATTTGCCACCGCTGCAAAATGGGTTAAAATGCAGTACCTCTCGACAAATTATTCAAGAGCGTACCATTTTCATTCGGTTTAAAGGCTTTTTAATTGAGAGAAATTGATATTTATCAAAAATTCAGAATTTCTTTTCTAACTGAGCTGATTTATTTGAGAATGTTGATATTGGTATAACTGTTTTTCTAGAAATAGTAAACCTAGAGATTTTGAATGATTTTTTTATTCCAAATAAAAGAAGGAATGATAGCAGCTATTATTTGAAATTTCGTTAACAATAAGTTTGATGAATAATTCTTATCTTAATAAGAAATTCAGTGGTATATAATTACGGGCCATATGTGTGGGTACGAACGCTTAAGATTACGAGTCATTACACATTTCATTTTTGGAAAAATATTTAGATCTTCAACCGAAAAAAAATTATTCTCTACCAAAAGAGATAAATTTTCATTGTCGGCAAACAAGAAAATTAATTTTAGACCAGCAGTTGCATTCACAACCAAATTTATAAATGTTTGGGACAACTTAATAAGATTTTTCAAAAAAGTAGTTGAGTTTTTAGGAAAAAAATGTAACTTCTCTACGGAATCGTTTCATTTCCGACGAAACACTTGAAAATTTTTCAATTTAACATTATAGATCCTCAATCATCTGAGCAGTTTTGAAGCAATTCGGAACATATGTAATTAGTCAATTCTGAACCAAGCTCAACTGGATTTTCGATAGATAAAGCAGTTTAATTCTCAAACAAGAAATATTTGCTATCAACAAATTTGTTCATTTTTAAAAAAATCAATGGATTACCAACAAGACATTCTATTTCAAAACCTGCAAATATGAATTTCAAACAAAAAGTTGCAACCATATATTTGAAATGAAAACAAAAATCGTCATTATTTTTAGTATTATCATTAAACAAACAGCTGCATTCAAGAACAACTAGTTACACAGCCACAAAAAAAGTATAATGATCTGGGGAAGCAAGATACATTTTCGTATTGAATTGAATTGACCCCGCACATCTGGGTTCTGAAGTTAACCTAAAAAATACTTCAAAATCACAAAGATGGATCGATGTGCTCGTATTAAATCTGAACAGACACATATTTATACGTTTTTAGGTTTGTTGAGTCAACCCAGACTATTGAAATAGCTAATTAGGTGAGGATCTATTCATAACCTCAAAATCGTCATGCCTTACAAACAAAAAACAGTGTCCACCGTCAGGATTGGCCTAACACGTCTAGGTACGACCCTAACCTCCAGATCACGACACTTCTTTTTGTGTGGATGTGTCATTAACCAAATGATCGGATTTTTAATCAAACGAGATAAGACATTGACTAACAAAAGTTTCCTTTGATAGTTGTATTTTTCGTCCGGAAGAAGTTTTCTACGCGAATACAAAATCCAACAAACAAGTTCAATTTTCAACAAATTTTTCAAATATTTCAACTCTTAGGCCATAAATTGGTCTCCTTGGCAATGCAATTTTCAGGAGTAAAGATGACCCACTTTGTTCAAAATATATTTTCTCATTTTGGAAATTCATCTCCTTGGTTATAAATTCGATTTATCCTCTCAAAATATCAACAATTTTAATTACGAATACCTTTTTGAGCATGAACATTAACTATCCTTGTAGAAAATTGAAATGTAAGAAGGAGACTCAACTATTTTCTTCAAAGTTGAACTTAATTGTTGGAAATTCACTTTTTTCTCGAAGATCTATCGTTTCAGTTCAAGATTCATTTCTTTGTGAAAGACTGAACTATTTAGCTGGATTTTTTTCTCTTTTGCTTTTTCCATTATTCTTATTATCTTCCAAATACACTACAGTCCAATCTGAAATATCTACCAAAGTTTCGACGGTCACTTAACACCCTCCTCAAGCTAAGAAACCCTTCAGTAGGTCAAAACCCATCTGGGACCCATGATGTTCTCTCTCAGAGATGATGAAAAAAAGGCAAAAAAAGGAAAGAGAGTAAAAATGGGTTTTGAAGGTTGCCTTGAAATTCATCTGTCTTTTTTTCATATTTCTATGTTATGTCTGAAAATGTGGATGAAGACATTCAAAGCTGTTCGTCGATATTTGTTCGTTGGATGCTTGGTTTTCTTTTTCTAAAACTTTTTGTGTCAGCTTGATTGTTGAACGCCGAATAAGAATCTGAGTTTCGATCCTCTTTAATTTCAAATTTCTCGAATTTCTATTGTAATGAAACTATAAAACTAAGATGAGTGCATGATGTTCAAAATGTTTTTTCTCAAAAAGCTGAAAAGAAGCAAGGCAACAGGTGAGAATAGCGTGGAAAGTAAAGCACTAAAATATAGATTCAGGTCAGGAGAAAGGGAAACTAGATTCACTGTTTGTGGATTTCCGAGCAGCATTTGACTCTGTGAGCAGCATGGGGCTATGGGAGTCCTTGGAAGAGGGGGCAGTTGATGAAGGTTTTATAAAGAGGATAGAGGAGATATTTGTGCGCCCGAAAAAAAATAAAGTAATTGTTGTTGCTAGGAACATATTGCAGGAGCGATCTAACTAATTTAGCAGTACAGTGTGGGTCGAGCTTGAAACCAAGTAGCTGAGATATAATAATCGTCTTTCTCTTGCAGACAAAAAATTTTGAATGTAAGACGATCACCGTTTTCTGAACAAACTAGCAGTCATAGTCCACCAGCATAGCTTCTGTAACTAGATTGCTTGTACAGCTAATTTGTTTGGAACCAATAGCTTTGTCGCTCTACCAAGAAAGTTTGAATCATGTGGCAATACAAATATTGGCATATTGTGAACTTATTCTGAAACAAAGATGAACTCGGAGTGATTAATTATTGATAATAACATGAAAACACAAACAACCGGTTTGAGAATTCGTACCCTAAATAGTCTAGAAACCATTTTTATGCGTACAAATTATAATGAATTTTTAAAGTTGCGGCCTTCTTGCATTAGTTCGCGACACTAGCGGGCCCCATCAGATCTGTTGAACGCACAGACATATAAGGTCTAGACCAACAGTCTCTTTGATCCTCTGAAGCTTCTGCTTGGAGAGAAAAAGAACGAAATGAGCGAGGAGTGTTGTCTCTCACTAACACGATTACGTAGCTGGTCACGTGTTATACCTATACCACGTCACCGTATTCAAAAGAGACAGCACACCTTGCTCAACTTGTTCTTTCTCTCTCCAAGCAGGAGTTCCGGTGGATCAAAGAGACAGTTGGTCTTGAATTTAAACGTCTTTGGGTAAACGCAAGAAGTGTCCTGATCGCAGTGTGCGAGCTGAACTGAGTCGCATTTTCAGTAGCTGCTTTTCGTGTATCACAAAACGCGTACGTAATTTGAAATCTTATCTCCATGTAAACAAAATATGTTAGAAGTGAAGAAGTGACTGAGAGGAGTGATCCGATCATGAAAGATTATGGAACCGATTACTGATGTGTAGGATGTAAGTAACGGTTCCTTTGTCGTTATAAATTCCAATGCAGAGCAAACTAAATCAATGAGGCCGCAGAATACTTCCTATGTGGTTTTTTGCAATTTAAGGATAGAAGTCGGTTTCGGAGGTTAGATTGTCAGAAGCATCAGACGAATCAAAAATGTTGAATACTCCAGTATTGTGCTGCAGGTTCCAATTCCTTAAAATATCTTTCAATGTCAGTATTAACATCAGATATTTGGAACTAAACTTATTCAACAGGTCTGATAGAGTATGCTAATGTTGCGAACTAACAGAAAGAGGCGGTACTCTAAAAAAAGCATTTTAATTTTACGCATATAAAACTAATTTTCTGAATACCTCAAGTAGGGATTTTCCATGATGATCAATATTTTGATGTATTCATCAAAAAAAAGTTACTTCAAGCTATCTTTGCTCCAAAATGAGTTCCTTGCATGACGATATTTATGAAGCCAGGGTGCTGATAGGGAATAGCAGAGAAGGGAGGAAGAGACGAAGGAAATTAAACCAAAGATTGGAAAAAATTCCAAGGTCCAAGTACAACAGCTGTTATGGGACAGTTGAAGAAGAGAGCTGTCTGGAATACTTTAAAATAATAAAAACATAGAAAATGGAATAGACTGGTAACATTTAGAAAACAAGAGCGGGTAAACATGCGAATATTGATTTAATGAAAATGAAAGTAGTACTTCAGGAACGACAGCACGAATTTGCTGGATTTGACAATGCCTAATCATGAAAATTTCAGCACTGATATCTCGTTTTTGAAACCTACAGCGTTTGCTAATAGTTACTTCATGTTCGTTGCAGATCTAACAAGTTGAAGCCTTTCTGGCAGAGCGTGAACGAGCCTCTTCCGGTCTTGGAATACCTCTCTTCCGCACTTCTGTCTTCCGAATATGAGCGCGCTTTGGCACGAGCCCTGGCAATGCCAGAATGCCCGGTTGTGCCATTCTTCGGAGCTTTCCTGCGAGAATTGCGGGAAGCTTCCTCTTTCGTCTGCTCGAAGGTAAATCATACATACATATCCTTCTCAGATGCAAATATTTTTCCATTTCGAATTTCATGTCAAGCGACATATGGCAGAGAGTGTGTGACAAATTGTGTAGCTGAAAGTGCCGTGAGTACTGTTATGCTAAGTTCTGCATTGCGGAGAGGCCTCTTTTCGCAAAAGACTTCATAGGCTGGAGAGCGAAAATTCATTTAGAGAGTCATCTTCAAAATATGAAAAACGAAATGCTTCAATAATTAGAACCTGAGTATTTTGATAATGCTGGGAATTTAATTTTGAACAAGGATATTTATTTCCCATCAAAAAGACACATTTTACACGAAATACATGAATTCTCAAACAAATAGTAAGATTGATTTAATGCTTTCGCGATGATCGATGAACGAAGAATGTATCACAGAATTGTACTGTTAACCATAGGGAATGCAATTTCTACCAAACGATGTCAAATTTCGAAGTAAGAGGACGGATTTCAACAATCTGGTATGATTCTCAATAGAACAATTTTTCGGTCAAGGAAGAAAACAAAAATAATCCAATTGTCAAAGTTCTAACAATAGACGAATTTTGCCACGAGGCACGTCAAAAGCTTAGGAACTGAGGAAGGAATGAGTTCTGGTCTCAAAAGGCGCCCTATATACGGCTGACTAGAAAGCGTTTCCTACGCGCGATAAGTGTAAGGGGTTGCACCGGATGGATCCGCATTTGCCGCTAGCGAAAAATCCATATGCTTGCATTCCACCATCAACGGTGCCGGAGGAAAGTCTCGCGCGGTTGGCTCGAACTTCTCAAACGGCAAGTGGATTTTGAATCCCTAGGGTGAGAAATGAAGAATATTGTATGTTCAATAAATACTGTCTATGATTAGGAATTTAATTCACAATAAATAAATACATTTAGCCGTACATGATTATATATGAAACTTTCCAAATAAAACATTGCAAATCTTGTACTATCATATTTAATAATTAAGGTAGCTTTAAAAAATGTTTGCATTGTTTGTTTATTTTGGAATCCAATTTCGACGTAAATATTTGCTGAAGCATTGAAAAAGAAACCTTTTTCCGAATGTCCGACGCGAAAAAATGTTTTAAAATTGATTGCTAGTTTGAGATTCTCTTTTTATATCAACGTGAAAATATTTACAGTGACCATTACTCCATTGGACATGCAATCCAATTCACGAAATAAAATACTGAAGGGTAAAATATGTAATATCTAATATCGGCACTGTATCCATGATTAAAATGTTATTCGAATAGAAAAACTTTTTTTGGTTTGTGCCTGAAATCCTAAACTATTTTTGAAAATGGAAGACATTCAACTGAGTTATTATAGTTAGAAGCCGATAATTCGAGACTGGTAATACCTTGGATTCCTAACCTGAAAAAATGTATTATGTTATAATTTCTCATAAACGCTTGGAGAAAAATGAAGAAACATTTTGGAGCTTTTTTCCATTCCTGTTTGTCTTAGATCTCAATTATTTCAACAATAGTAATAAATTGTTGTAGATTTTCTCTGCGGTTTAGAACAATGTCTCTCGTCACTGGACTTCCTCTTTAACGTGCATTCTATTCTGGTAATGTGAAAATATTTAATCAATTCAAAGATGATTATGAGAATGCAGATAATATAATTTCTGAAAATATTTGTCAAGTCTATATGTTTACTTACAAAAACGTGCAGGAGAAACACCTCTGTTAACTCATGCTGTTATAGCTCAAAATTCGAGCTTGATTTTCTATTTTGCAGAGTGACTGTATTGAAGAGTAATAGCATACAGTGTGTCTATAAAATCCATCTGAATATAGGAACAAACGGATACTGCTCATTGTTAACTCGATGCAGAAAAAAGTAATAGTGAATAAAAAAATGACATTACATGAAGAATCATATTCAGGATTTATCACCATTTGTATTATCCAAGCCGGATGAAAAATTTTTGTTTACAATATTATATATACATATATATACTATTGTAGCAGGTTCTCATGCGTCTAAAGGAAATTAGAGCTTCAATTTATTTGAGGTTACGTATGACAACTTCGATCGAATTTCATGTGGATAAGAATCTTTTTGTGTTGCATAAGGAGGAGAGGGGAACAAAGTCATAAAAGGCATTTTAAAGGATTTTGTATTTTTGAAACCTTTCATTGCAAGCCTTCTAACCCGTTACCATGAAGTGCATTTTTGGGTTTTTATATAAATTCTGTTGAGAAGTTGTAGCTTTTTTCTTTAAAGGTTAGTTTTCATTCACCTCGAATCTTGCAGTCAAATAATATGAGAAATCTATACTTACCAAAAAACGATTCCAGGAGGATCAAGTTTTACCAGATTCACACACTTCACACGCTTCAATTCGCAAGTGACTTAAGCAGAAAGGTAATCTGTACATCAAATCATAGAAAGGTGTCACAAATCAACAACGGCGAGAAAGGACTGTATGTGCGGCGCACGGGAACGCTGCACCAGTGAAGAGGGGGGGAGTGGGGATAGGTGGATCCAGGGGCGCACTGAAGCTGAAGGGGGCCCCGAGCAGAATTTTGTGATATTGTGGGGCCCTTATTTTCCGATTCGCTTATTAATGGATTAATGAACTTAGCGGGGCCCCCTTGGGTGCGGGGCCCGGAGCAAATTGACCCACTTGCCCCTACTTCTGTGCGGCTCTGGGTGGATCACAGAGATATGTGGATCGCTAGGGATATTTTTAAAACCACTAAAGTCTTGCTTAACGTTGATATTGGTTGTCAGTCTTACCTATTACCTTACTTTACCTTGGGAAGTAGAAACCTGCAACGTTAGTTTTTGTTGTTATGGACGATGGAAACTTTTCGCGATTGAAATCGGTTGATTCGTAACTTGCCACTTTCTCAATATTAGTTTATTGTTCTTTTTTCGTCGTGCCTGTATCCATTACCAGTACACTCGACGTAAGTGCATTAATATTGCTAATAATCCTTGCGAAACTTTTAAGGTTATGTTTTAACGTTTTATTATCAGAGGAATTACAATCAACTAATGATTGGTGAGGATAGATGGATGATTTTATGTAAGAATACGTGGATCAGTAGTTAAATTGGGATATTAACTAATTTTCAAAGTGAAACTTTTGTACGCTAGATACAAGGGTAAAACTAATCTTAGCAACCCTTGCGTGTTGAAGATATCAGATATTCACGTTTATCATCTTCGGTTAGATAAGCTCCTAATATTCTTTGTAATTATTCTATAATATCTTAATTGTTAAGTATTAACGTCTCAGAACATGAGTGCTTCGAATATTTCCTGATACTATTCAATCACATTTCTTATTCTCTATTTCAACATCTCAGATTTTTATGACGTTGAAATCCTGTGATATTAATAAGTAAAAGGTTGTATATGGAAAAAAAAGAAAGATGTCATGCGCTAATATCTAGGTATCATGTTCTTATGTCCATATTTTTAATATCTATTCCTTAATATACAGTTTTCTCCGTACGGTAGCTGCAGGATTTTTAATTTTAATGACCGAGGGGAATTCTCAGTTTCAAGTACCTCTGGTCGGTAGCTGCTTCAATTCGGTAAGACTTCCTGCTTAGAGGGAATAAAAATGTATAGGTAAAAGCCTTCAAAGTTCCTTGAACTATTAAAATAATAATTTACGGGTATCTCACAAAATTGCAGAGGGAACAAAATTATCTTCATGTTTTTTACAAAACTGAATAATCCGCAACCATAGGTAATTTTTTCATTCAAAAAAATGTCCTTCAAATAAAAAAATGGAGTATTCATACAAAAATGTATGTATTTTTTAGAAAATCGTATTTTTTGGAATTTGAATTGAGAATTTAATTGAGAGTGATGGAAACGTTGATGGAAACTGATTGAACTATATGATTGGAAATTTGACTCCCTTGTTTGGAATTTCAACTTTCTCGAACGAAAATTAACTTTTCCTTTCATTCATCCATTTGGCTGTGGATTGAGAATTTTTTTGAAAATTCGTAGTCTCCCATTGAATTCATCTTATTCTTAAAAAATGTTTTTGTTCCGGTTTTTTGGGAAGCGATTTTAAGTATTAGAAATAACTGTTCCCTTTTTAGTTTGGGACTTCTATTTTTCTATTCAAGTATTTAACTATCTGATCAAAATCCATGCATTCATTTCAGAAATTTAAAAAAATGGTGAAATTTCGTCCAATATCAAAATTCAACAATGGAGTGAAAATAGAGCTTCCTTTTCGAAAAATAACATCTCTGTTTCGAAAATTTATATGGTTTTTTGGGAAATTGCTTCTTGGCACGAATTTGAACTTCTGGATTTAAAGTTAATTCTTTTTGGATGAGAAAATAAGTTTTTATATCTATAAATAATAAAATAATTAATTTCGATTTTATTTAATTAATTTTTTCGTATGGAAATTCAACTGTCCTCGGGAGAGATTTGTCTTCTGGGGTGGAAATCCGTATTTAGTCAATATCTACCTTGTTTCTTAAGAAAATCGTACCTTAATTGGTAACTCAGTTTATAAACGGCCCCTTACTTGTAATTGAGAACTTTGATGATAGATGGAAATGAGACATTTCTGTTCTATTCGCTTCTATTTAACTCCATCTTGGTGTCTGTCTTTCGTGGCGGGATAGTGCAAATCTTCACGTTAATTTTTATTCTACCAATCGATTACACTGCAACCTTAATCTCATTCCGGTTTCGTGCTTGGGTATTGACGGACTTGGAACGAGATCGAGTGAGCTGGAACGTAAACAGTCAGGGCCAAATACACACAAATAACTGATGCCAGCTGGAGCGCAGTTGCGAGAATCTATGCTAGCGTACTACTGCCCACTTTCAATGCACGGCACTGGCGGAGAATGGAGCGAGGAGAGTGCCCCTCTCCAAACCCCCCGCACCGTCGCGTGCACGAGCGCATTTCGAGGAAGGTGCTAGTTTGGGTGGAATCAGATTGAGGTAGCAGTGTACTTAGAAAACTGAAATTTTCCGTGAATATTATTTATACCTTACATTTTGGGTTTGTAATGCTGCAACGCGCAAATATAAATATTTTTATATACACATTTTTTATTAACAGGAATGAAGATGTCAAACAGTAATTCCCGGGTGTCCACCAGATGTCATAACTGACCATTTTAGGAAAGCTGAGAAGTTTGTGACGAGCATTAAATAAATTCTGCTGCTAGTTTTTCACGTTAGAGCTCGTATGTTCCCTTCAAGAATGCGCGGTTCTTATTTTAATGCGAATTTCACATAAAACTACGCAATAAATTATAAGAAAGAGAATTGGCACGTGATTTGGCAAATCGAAAAAATCAGAGTTGCGCGTTACATTCATGGAAGCACCGTAGCTTAGCAGTATTGGGCCCAGGTAGTACTTGCATGGGTGACCAAAACTAAAGATATCAAAATAAAAAAAAAAATTAATTTTTAAAAATGCTTTCAATAAAAATTATATCTAAACTAAAAAGGATCAAATAATCACTTCAATAATAAACAGAAGTCGATTACTATTTTATAGCACGAACAATAAAAGCGTAAGGCGTCTTGACAACCCTGGCGGAAGTTTCGGATTGAAATTCATTCCGAACCAATCCGAACCATTCCGGAATCTGTGTCCGAACCATTCCGAAGTCATCCGAAATGAATGTTCAATCATTCCTAATCCATGCGTCGGAATTGGATTCATTCCGAACGAATACGATACTTCTCTGGAACTAAGACCTTATCCTTTTTAACCCGATGGCCGATCCGATTGGATCCGAATTAAACTATTAATCCTTTCCGAATCGTAATCCTAATCCGAATGAATCAGAAAACTTGTTTCAATCCTTTCAAATCCGCCCTTTTGATCCGAATGAATCCGAGACTCATACGAAATGACTATTTAATCCTTTCTAATCCATGCGTCGGAATCAAATTCAATCCGAACGAATCCGATACTTTCCTGAAACTAGCACTTATTCCTTTTGAATTCCGTGTGGCCAATCCGATTGAATCCTAAATGAACTATTAATCCTTCCAATCCGTGATCCTAATCAGAATGAATCAGAAACCTTGTTTCAATCCTTTCAAATCCGCCCTTTTGCTGCGAATGAATCCGAGGCTCATACAAAATGACTGTTTAATCCTTTCGGATTCATGCTTCAGAATCGAATGCAATCCAAATGAATCCGATAATTTTCTGAAACTAGCACTTATTCCTTTTCAATCCGTGTGGCCAATCCGATCGAATCCGAATTGAACTATTATTCCTTCCATTCCTCGATTATAATCCGAATGAATCAGAAACCTTGTTTCAATCCTTTTTAATCTGACCTTTTGATCTGAATGAATCCGAGGCTCATACAAAATGACTGTTCTATCCTTTCTAATCCATGCGTCAGAATCAAATTCCATCCGAATGAATCCGATACTTTTCTGAAATTAGCACTTATTCCTTTTCAATCCGTGTGGCCAATCCGATTGAATCCGAATTGAATTCATTCGGATTAAGATCAAGGATTGAAAGGAATAATAGTTCAAGTCGGATTCAATCGGATTGGCCACATGGATTGAAAAGGAATAAGTGCTAGTTTAAGAGAAGTATCGGATTTATTCGGATTGAATTTGATTCTGACGCATGGATTAGGAAAGATTGAACAGTCATTTCGTATGAGCCTTGGAGTCATTCGTATCAAAAGAGCGGATTGGA
>WSXT02061681.1:0-12623 GCA_011762715.2 Neuroterus valhalla
TATAAAGCATTATTAAGATAGATAATAATACCAATCTGCCATAAGGCCCGTGAATTATTAGCGTATGATTGGAATGCTTATGTCAATGTAGACTGAAATCATACATCTGCTGTTCCAGCTGCTCCAAGTTCTTTCTGCCTTCTTTAAAGAATGGTGCGTTCAAATCCTTTCGGGGAAATTTTGTTATTGAGCCTGCGGTGGATGCCAACTCTTGGACTTTCTGTAATTTCGTAGACGATTTCGCCAAGTTAAAATGAATCTGGGGTTCATGTATGGTTATTGTTGAGTCATGCACTGCTTCTAATCCGGGCAGAGTTACCAAAGTGATTTTCAACACACACCCTTGTGCAACTTGGATTAGACCCAACCCCTGAGGACGAACACGAACAGACGGTTTACCCGAACAAACTAGCTCGGCGTTGATGGCATTGGCTGTTGAATATATCCAACCACTAAGTCAGGGTATAACTTCCAATACGGCTGAAATTGTTATGACACTTGGATGTCAGAAATCCGGAAAGTCTTCAACGATGGTCCGGGTAGAAGTTGATTCTTGCAGGTTTTATGGGTGGCTGTCTCGTAGATGGGGAACATACCTGGACATAATAGGTAATTCTTCATTTGTCTACATTAAGGCTGCTCCGTTTGAGTTAAAAGCATGGACGTCCGTTCTGTCTCTTTTATGGCTAGATGCGAGAATTTCGGATGTACATACGCTCTTCCTGTTCCGTTCCCTAAAATTAGTTGTTGTACCGGCAGTGGGTGCATTGCATAGATGACATGAGTCCCTGGAATCGGGAATATGTGCATGGTCTTGGACGTCTCTGTAGATAGGTTCTAGGTGTCCCGATGTTAGTAACGCTGGATGCACCTTCCCCTCCCTTGCCGCATGGACAACATTCATAACTCTATCACCTGATCAGATGTAGACGTCTATCCCGTCCCTCATAGCTTGCAAAAACTTAGTTAATGCTGCAGAATAGATGAGATTGGAAGGTACTGAGGAAACCTCATTGACGTGCTTCATGAGATTGATGAGTTGACTCTGCATCTGTTGTTGTCTGTGTTCATGTCTTTTGGTGACTTGGTATAAGTCCTCTAATTGAGATCGGATTGCGTTTGTCGACCGACCATGTGAG
The DNA here is from genome assembly GCA_011762715.2 of Neuroterus valhalla. Lineage (NCBI taxonomy): Eukaryota > Metazoa > Arthropoda > Insecta > Hymenoptera > Cynipidae > Neuroterus > Neuroterus valhalla. The sequence continues at coordinate 1,140 of WSXT02061681.1, forward strand.
ATAAATTTGCTTGAGCAATGTTGAGGTCGTCGATTCTTGCGTCCATAGTTTGTCCATCGTCGTAGTTCAACAGGCCCGCCAGTGGTACAACAATGTCACCTATGAATCCCAACAGTGGGGTAGTTCTTCGTATACGCATACCGATCGGCAACTGTAAGGGATGGTTCTTGTTGGAATGAAACGTTAATTCTTCAATCTCCGGACTAATGTCCTCCCAAAGTTGTTCCGCGATATCCAATTTAGTCTTTAGGTTATAGTTCAGAATAATTTGTCGGCAGTCTTGTTCCAATCTGGGTCGGCAATGTAGTGCTAGATCTTGGAATCGGTCCTGGATATTCGTCAAGGAATCCTGAAACTTACTGACATGCAGGAACGTAGTTATCCTCCAATGAATGATCATACGTCTCATAGGCCCTCGATTCTCGTAGAATATGCCAGTACGGGTCTGGAACTGAAGATGCTGGTAGGATGCTCTTGACGAAGTGGCAGTCGCTTGGAGACTGTACATAATCACAAAAATCAGTGATAGACTACAGCGATACATGGCTTCCGCTCGTGAATTTCTAAAATTATACAGACAATGATATAGAGTGAATACAAGAAGGAATAAAGGTTACTCTCAACAATGGGTCACTAAGAGTTCATCTCCGTGCTTCGTGAATCTGGTACCATCGTCAGCTACCAGGATTACATTATGGTTTTCCGTGAAGCCCAAAATGGTATAGGTTCTGGTTACTCGTTTGTCGAATTTGTTCGTCCTTACGTCCTTGAATATAATAACTTTATCACCGATCGATGCGTTTTAGGGACGCGCCTTTTCATCGTAGCGCAGCTTTGAACGTTCTTTTGCTTGAATTATATTCTTAGCCGCAATCTTCTGTGTTTTATCAAGACGAATGACCAAGTCGCAGAGATAGAACCCGTACGACTCTAATTTATCAGCAGGTAGCAAATGGTAACAATCGATCCTAGTCATCAAAATCCTCAGCGCAATGTTTTATATAATCAGTGAGGACTATGTGGCTACGCTCCAGTGAACCATTTGTCCGGGGTCGATATCCGGAAGTGGTTAGTTGCTAACCTCCGAATATTTTCTCCAACTTCCTCATTAGTACGCTTATAAAACTCCCTCCCTGGTCTGTTAGAATACAGTGAGGGGCTCCGTTTTGAGTAAACAAATTCTGAGTCACTGCGTGTGCGACGGTGTCCGTTTTTAAATCTGGAATAGGCACGGCAAGGCATAAGTTCGGGAAGCTATCCTGCATAGTTAGTATATATCTATTACCGTTGGGCGTCGTATTAAGTTTGCCTACCGTGTTAAGAGAGACCTTATCGAATACTCCCAGGGGGGTGTCAGTGATATTCATGGGTTCACGAGTACGGGCTCGTACCAGTTTATTCTCGAGACAATTTTGACATTCACGGATTTACTTGTTCACATCATTACGTAGCCCTGGCCACCTGTATCGCTATCTAATGCGGTGGTAGGTCTTAGTCACGCCTTTATGTCCGGTTAGTTAGCTATCATGATTTTCTCCTATTATTATTACCGCGATTCCTCTGGAGGCACTTCCAATCGGCCATGACATAAGGTGATTATTGGGGGGGGGGGGTGTCAACCCGTAACATGTCGGATAGCATCTCCGCCATTCGATTCTGAGTTAAAGTATCCAGCAAAACACTAGAGTTGGCCATTCGACATGTTCCGCAAGAATCGCGTTCCAATGCCATCCTGGGGTGCCGTAACCCAGTCTTTACCTCTTTCCAATCCACATCATCATGGTGATTTCTTTCAATCACAATATAGTACACCCTATATTTTTCGGATGGATTAACTAGTACTTGACCTTTTTTTGGGCGTTTCTCCCATAAATCCTGTAGTTTTATGCGTTCGGTGGCAATCAGTAGCTTGAAGATATCGTTTGAAGGCTGACAATCTTCCGAGATGAAGTGGGCATAATTATCTCGACGCTAAGTCAATGGCTGAGTCCATTCGTGATTCACGGAGAAAGATGGTGGTAAGTAAGTCTTATCTTGAGGAGCGATTATTGAGTCCTCTTTTCTCACTTCGTCACGTTCCAATTGAGGACTGGGGGAATCAATGTAGGACATCTCTATATCAAGGGTCGCCCTGCCAATAGGCATCCTTGATGCCTGTTGATTAGAATTTTATTCAATGGGTTCCTTCTCCTGAGTCAGTGGCATAAGATTCTTCCTTGTCGGATTTGAATGGTCCGTGTTGACAACGCTGTTCACCTCTTTAGTTACTGCAGGAGTGGATATTGCGAATGAAGATTGTTTCTCCGCTTGTTCTGAGGTTGAGATGCTCCTGGAAAGATTTCAAGAACCTATCAACTCTCTCTGGGAGCGGGTCCTCAAGTTCAGTACAAGGAACCATGTTTTGTAAACGTGACAGTAGTTCCTCATCCTCTTCACCTTATGAGACTGCCGTAATCTCTACTAGTATGGGTTCAGTAGGTAAGGGTTGATCCAATCCTTCTTGATCCCAGAAATGGGACTGCGCATCTGATTTCTGTCCTTCGTAATCATGATCACGATCTTCTCACTACTAGTGCGATTGGGACTAATATCCACGATGTTGGTGTCGCCTGATCCTATTGTTTGTTCTCCATCATCCTTAGAAAAGGTGCGATCCTCAGGATGATCTGTATCCGCTACTCTAGGTTGGGTTCTCCCTGATCGAGCAAATTGGTCAGCAGCTTCATTTCCTTCTATGCCCTGATGAACTGAAACATGATTCCAAGTTATTTCCAGGGGTCCCAAGGCTCAACGTAATTCTTCGAATTCTTCTCGATTAACGACGGTTTTCCCATCTGCGGTCTTCCACCCATTTGCCTTCCAAGTCGGGATCCACTTGGTACAACTATCGATGAGGAATTTTGAGTCGGTATAAATGCTCAATTTTATCACTCCATTTTTCCTGGACCTTTTCGCAGCAGCAGTAGCTGCTTGGATTTCAGCAGGGTTATTCGTCTGCCTACTTTCGGCGGCTTTGGAAATGTTCCGAGGGTGATTGTGATCGAACCACACGCCTACTCCCCCTTCGGGTTCTCCCTTGCTATTGTAGCTACAAGCTTTATCTATGTAAACCTCAGTCCTCTTGCGATTTATCCTGCTTCAACACAGATTTCAACGGTGAAGCTCAACTCAACACGGGGATGGCCCTTTTTTCCACTGGCGTCGTTTCCTCCCTCGTCCCGGGTGGGATTACTAGAAGAGATGTTAGGATCCTTGTCCTTATCAACATCAAGCTGTTAAGTTCGTTCGCGACTCCCTTTTAATAGATGGTCCTCTAGCCCTATAGGGTTTCCTGATAAAGCTCGCACTCCTTGATGAAGTTTTCCCTGCTTATATTCAAAGACGTATTGGTAGTCGTTCAGTCGATACCTTCAGCGGGTATTCCTGGGTTAGCACCGCTCCCACCGCGTACTCTTAGGCATGGGTGGTCAACTTGAATTGTTTTGTGAAATCAGGATACTTCAGAATTAGTTTCTCACATAGATACTTACGCAGCTGTTGGAAACTTTCGTCCTGCGCGGGACCCCAAATAAATTCAGAGTCCTTCTTCAGCAGATCCGCCAAAGATTTTGTAAACTTTGCGTAATCCGCAATGAACCGCCAATAATATCCTGATAATCCGAGGAACTTTCGAATAGCGACTACCGATATAAGTTGAGGAAATTCTTCGGTTGCCTGTAGCTTCGCTGGGTTAGGCTCTACTCCATCGCGTCCGATGATATGGCCTAAGTAAGCAACCTCGTGTTGAAGGACATTGCACTTGTCCGGTTGAAGCTTCAGATTTGCGTCTCTCAACCTACGAAGAGTCTCCTTGCCTTTTTATCATGTTCTTTCAGGATTTCAAAGTGAAGTACAATGTCGTTTAAGTAGACAAATGCCTCAACCCCAAACATGCCCTTAAGGACACCGTTTATGGGCCTTTGAAAGGTGGCCACAGCATTCTTGATATCCATTGGCATCCTTGTATATTCAAAATGACCCCTTGGGGTTCCCATCAGGGTGGGTTTCTATTTGATGATACACACTGGCGAGGTCAAATACTAAGAAATATTGGGCTTCGCCCAATTGATCAAGAATGTCCGTTATATTAGGAAAAGGGTATGCATTCCCTACTACCTCATCGTTCAGTGCCCTATAATCAATCACGACTCTAAACTTCATCTCCCCTGAAGCGTCCAGCTTCTTGGGAATGATCATGACTGGTGAGCTATAAGGGGATTTTGACGGAGAAATTATCTCACTCTTGAGCTGTTCCTCTATTTGGATTTCCAGCTGCTTCTGAGCCTCAGGTGCATGACGATATTGTTTCTTTGAAATAATAACGTCGCTGGTGGTAGGTATCCTGTGCTGTACCTTGTTCGTTACTGTTAGTGTTTCTGCGTTCAAGTGAAATATATCTAGATGATCTACAGCCCACCCTAGTACTATATCTCGTTTTATGTTATTTAGGTGAGATATATGCAGGCTCTTGGAAACTCGTTCCGTCTTGTTCGAAGATGGTTCATCAACGGGGCTTTTGACTTCACAGGACATCTCTGAATCTACAGAATCCTCTCCTGGAAAGCGGCAGTATTCGAAAGGAAGGATTTCTTGTGGTGGTACTGATAGTTCTACCTCGTGGTCGTTGGTATTGTATGCGTTTGCGTGGCATACTCCATTGTGGTTTGCTACCACCCCCTAACCTATATAAACACCTTCTGGAGCAATAACGCAAGGCAGGTATCCTTCAGATATGTCCCTATTATGTATATCGATGAGTACCAGTTGCTTTATACGGGCTTTGAGTTTCAGAATCCGTGTGAAAGGTTTGATTTCTGATTTTAACAGTTTTCGAGCTTGTTGGGATTCATATTCCTCAAATGGTATCTGCTTGATGGGTCCCAAAATGACCACTAAAGTATTATGTCGGAACGACAACTGTGCTTGTTCCTGACGAAGGTATTCTAGCCCAAGAATCCCTTCCGCAGATATAGGAAAGTTGGTCGGCATGACGTGGAATTGCACCCGGTTAGTCAGTACCTCGACGATCGCTGTTCTGTAGATCTATCTCCGTCACTTCCGCTGTTATGCCTGCTATTTGGATGGGATCAGTTCAAACGGTGATGTCTGGTTTCAGGGCTCGGAGCTTGAGTAAATTGACGTCGGATCCAGGGTCTACCAGGAATGAGGCGATACCCTTCGGAAACTCCGGAGCTGTTAATCTTATGACTGGAGAATCTTCTTTTGGTATTTTGTTCGGAAGATTCGTGGCGGTCCTCCAGGAGTTGCACCGTTTAAGGACGCTTCTTCAATTTTGTACTCATGGTAGCGTCCGCACGACGAGTCTGTGAGTAGTTCAAAGACCTCGGCTTGGGTGAAACCGGTCTCGATTCACCATGATTTGGTGCGGCTAGCCAAAGAGATTTTATTACGGGTCCTGCCACAGTAGGTGGAAACGGAATTGGAAATGGGTAGCCATAGTTGGGCGGATATTCTCGGGGATAGGTATATTGAGCTGGATAGGGTATGGATACATATGCGTAGGATCAGGGTAAGGCGAGTGAGGAACATGTGGGCAACGGCTACCAGGGGCAGACAGGATAAAGTCTGGCGTCGAATTCTCAGCCCGCCTGTTACTACTGAACTCGTCCTGTTGCTTGGAGTAGGGGTAGGTGACCTGAACCGCTCTGAGATCCAATCCTGCTTCGGGACATGGTAAGACGATACCAAGGCTGCCCCAGCCTATTCTGCGAACTTTTGTTGCTCTTCCACGTGCGATGCTTGATCATTCGCCCCATGGATGTCCTTAGGATTTCTTTCATCCACGAGGATCGACATTTCATCAGGGAGTCCTCATATGTAGACATTTCGAGCGCGGTCTGTTACGGGCTTCATCATCACGACCGTGTTGTCGTCCCTATCCGTATATTTCTCCTCAAGTGAATGTTTTCCTTCACTTAGAAGACCCAGAGCACGATCATAATAGTTGCTTACGCTCTCGGATTGTTTCACCCGGAGGTTCACAATGGCTTCGAAGTACCATTGGTACTTCTTTGTGGGGGCGAACCATTTTTTCAAATGAGCTCCTAGCTTGGATAATCGGTGAAACTGTTCATCCTTGCCACTTTAACGTGCAATGCCCTTCAATTTGCTGAGCACTGTCTTGACAAATGAGGGCTCCAAGGCCGCAGCTACGTGGGAGCAAAAGAGGTTCGAACCTACCTCGAAATTATTGACAAGGTCAATGGTCATCTCAAAGACATATATGGAATATCAGCGTCTCAGTGAACTCTGTGAGAAAAAATATGATAACCTACCCTGAAATGTTTTTCTGGCTACGGCCTTGGAGGGCTCTGTAGCTTCAGTCACGTATACTAAACCATTGGCTACGTCCTCCGGAAACTCTTTCAACGGAGGTGATTTTCCGTAGAGCGTTTGCGTGTTCGAGGAATTTCTTATAGGGTAAACCTGGAATCACTGAAATAGCGTTGTTGGTATTCAAGTGTGGGTTTGATCCTCCCTCCTTGTTAAGTTTTTCTTTATTGTCGTCATTTGGGGGCATTTTTCGGATATCCTCAACAAGTAGAGTAATCGCAATAAATTATTTGAGGTAGGTGCGATTTATCGGGGGAGAATTTAACACGATGGAATAATTCATTGAGGAACTAGGCGTACTCTAAAACGTCGGCCCGTGATGAAGCATTCGCGAAATCAAGGACGTGTACTTGCGGTTTAATTTCTCTTTTCCTTGAAACAGTTTAAAACATCTTCCTTTGTTTCAAATTCGTGTATACGAAGCCTAGTTAAACCCTTGCTTCCCTAAACACTCGTCAGAGGACTCTACTTTGAGGACACTAATCTAGGCTCAGTCTATGAATTTAAATTCACACAATTGCATTACTCTGTAAAATACCCTGACATCCTTGGAGTTTCTGTGCTCTGCAGCTCCCACTCTCTCCTCTCTTAAGGGGGTAGTGTGGTAAACATTTTTCAAGAAATCGAACTTTTTTTTTTTGCAGTTTTGGTTACTTCAAACCCTCAAGAATAACGTTGAAACCTTCCTTTACCTCAGATGGTATCGGAAAATGATTAAAGCGACTGTCTCCATTTGAAAATCCATAGAGATACGACACTCGAACGAAGTAGAATATAGTTGATACACTCTCTTTACGGAAATATTTGTTATGACCTTTTTCTTCGGGACAGTCGAAAAATGAGATCTGCGGCAAGATTTCGAGAGCAAGATCTTTAAACGCGTTTTCCTCGAAACAGTGTTTTTTGAACTGGTCCCCACGATTCCAGCCGATCTACTGGAGCGATTCGCCTAGTTTTTTTTGAAACTATTCAGAGGGCTATCGTATGACCCTTGATCATTATTATCTATTGATATTTAACAACATTATGACACAATTAGTAACAAAAAACAGGCGGAAAAAGAGACAAAACTTTGAGAGTTGCACTGTTTTTTTGTTTATCAATGAATTTTGTCAGTCAAGGGTCATACGATAGCCATTCATATGTACTTTAAAATAAAATTTGTTTCGTATGTTTCTGATTATCCATAATGGAGAAATCATGGGTACCACTTTTAAAGATGGCGCCTTCCGGTCGCCCATATCTCCACCGAATGTGAACGAAAATTTACCAAAAAAAATGTTTCTATACTCCACACCATGTTCAATAACATATGAAAAAAATCAAAACTTTCGAATAAAAGTTTGTGTGAAAGAAAAATGATTGAAAAAAAGGTCGATTTTACCACACCACCCCCTTAAAACAAGAAGGTCCAATGAACATGAGTTTAGGGAAAGGGATAATTCTGGCCGGGAATGTCCTTACCCTAAAATGACTTAGAATAGCCGGCTTTATCCCTCAGGGCGATCTCTCGGAAAATTTCTGCTTCGAGAGCCACAGTCGGGTCTTCCAACAGTCCGATGGCTGAATTGTTCTCAGGGGAAAGAGCTACAATTTCGACAACAGACTCCTGGTCAAAAACTACAGCTTTTTTCTGTCTATGTTTTGTTGGGCATTGTTTAAGAGAGTGTTCAATATACTATCAAATTCATTTGGCCCTTCAATTTCGGTGAAGATATCTTCTTCCTTCACAGGAGGGGGGGGGGGGCAACGAACCGGATGTTAACGGGAATTTCCACGGTTTCTCCCGAGGGTATTCCGACTTTCTCGAAGTTGTGAACAATGATCTTGTTTGTCACGAACTGTTCAGCCAGTAATTGATGCTTTAGCTGTTAGTGACGCTCTTTTTGTTGCTTCCTCTCTCTAGGTTTGAACCTCATTTCAGTCTTTGGATAGAAATTTTTGTGTCTTGACCATTTCCCGTTTCCAAGGAGGTAAAATACTTTGTTTCTGAATTGAATTATTATCTGAAGTATTCAGGCGCTGACACGTAGGCTGGCAACTTGAATCTTAGGAGAAGTCTCGACTAGCCTTTGGGCTCACCTAGTCTCCCTGCATCCAAGAATTATAATTTAAAACAAAGAAAATTCTAACTAGAGAACCGTCCATGTCTTACATTCATATTATAAGAACCAGGCACGTTTCTCCAGTTTCGAACCAAACAATTACCTTTGGTTCTAAGGTAGAATCAGACAAGTCAAGCTGTAGACACCCAAGCGCTAACCCGCAGGCTTGCTTCTTGAGCCTTTAAGGAAGGTTTTAACAGGCGGCCGTTAGGCTTGCCTAGCCTCCCTGCATTATAGTCTGATTAAAATAATTTTTCCAGGTTATGATAACAGCAAAGTTTTCTTTGAAATTCATGATAACATAAAATTCACAGAAACCTTTCTATGATCACTAAACCTCAAAATTGAATAAACGTTTTTCTAACTATTTCAAATTAGGTACCTCACTCTATAACCATTCAAGCGCTGGCCCGTAGGCTTGCGCTTAGCAGTTTAAGGTCATGTTTGAAATCCGTTTTCAAAATTGAAATCGGACCATCAGTGCACCATACAAACATTTTGCGATCAGCAGCATCAAATAATTGAAATAGCAAGTACGCCAAAAGTTATCATTCTACAGTGCCCTTTCTCTTTAACACTTATAGAGCATCGAGAGCGCTACTTTTTCACAAAAGCCTAGTCATTGAAATTGAAAATTAACAAAGATATTGAATTCTTCAACAAGCCTTAAATTCCTGGTTTTTGGTCATTTTCTCGGCCTCCCATTATCCGATCAGGTCGATCAGGGGCTCTTTATTCGTAATTCAATTGCCTATAGCTTATCAATGCCATTAATATTGCTCTAATACTTCTTGTGTTATAAATAAAACAACTAAAAAGTGTAATTTTTTGGCTTCAAACGTTTATAAAAACATTCAACATGTTATTTGCAAGTCAAAAAAATAACTGGAATAAAGTATGAAGTCCCTTCCTTCTGATGGCACAGTTGGTTTCACGCAAAAGTTTTTGGCACAACAATTTCACTATCGCTTGGACTAAACGTCCCGAAACCCCTCCCTTGACGTGTTTTCCTTCGACGGTGTTAACCTCCGGGCGACAATCACGGCGCGACACGTGCGAGGAAGAGCGGATGGAGCCAGGAAACATTACGTGTCTCCCATTCCGATCGGACTTCTTACCTAGGAGGTAAGAACGTTGGTCGACGAATGCTGAAGAGACCTGGCACGTATCATCCTCTTTCCCTCTGATTGATGTACTTTGGAAGGATTTTCTGCTGACTGCTGTGGGAAAATGTTTCTGGACAAAGTCTACGCGCTGGTCTACAATTCTGATATTGGTGATGTGCAGACTAGACAAATTCTTGAGTGCACGTGCACTCATGCACTGTCATCATACAGCGATTTTCGAGTTAGAATTTTCTTGATAAAAAACGCGATCTCAGCCCTCCATTTCGTTACTTATGAAATAAAATTCAAACAAATAACTAATTGAGAATTCGTCAACTTTCAATGATAAGTGAAATAAAAATGATTTAATTGTTAACAATTAAATAATTCAAATTATTTTAAATTATTCCAGGTGGTTTTGATTTGAATATGAAGATTTCTATTTTCGGGTAATTTTCCCCATTTTCCTTCAAAGCTTCTGATAGGATCTGAAGCCTAGATATATTAGACTATTGGATTTGTGTATCGATTGATATCGATGTCTAAAATATTTTTTCATATGTATCTTCTCTAAAATTTGGAACTAGGTAGCTGAGAGGAAGCTTACGATTCTATATTATTACAGTTTCAATGTTTCTTAACAATTGGCAGTGTTGAAAAACATTTTGTGACTGCTTTATGGTAAGAGAGTATCAGGATTGCATGTGCGTCAAGAAGTGGCATGAATCTTCCAGGCAGGAGGGTGGGTATAGGGGAGGTGGATATGGCCCACGGTCTCTTTAGGAGTGTACTGGATAGAGTGCGTCCTGTGTTCTATTGCTTTGTTGTACTCTCTTCCTCTCTCTTCACCTGCAGGCTAATGTGTGCAGGTATAACAGCACGGAAGCGGCAATCGCAGCGGCCATGGTCATATATTCTTAATACCTGTGTAGGCTATGAGGACAAGCAATTAAAATTATTTTGAGAGCGCCCCCCTCACAGGACCCACTATAACACACATATGTTTTTATATTTCCTAATATATAACTTATATTTCATTGCTAAATGTTAAACAGATAAGATTGTTTTACAAAACATGAGCACACGAATGTTGTTTTCATTCAAACAAGTCGGAAAATTGTTTAGCCCAGTCAGCATTTTCATTCGAATCCCCCCCCCCCCACACGTTTGAGATCTTCGCTACGCCCCCATATACACCCGCAAAAATACGAGGATCATCCCTGAAAGAAATGACGATTAAGAAAGAATCACTCGTTCTATTATTTAACAAAAGGCTAATATCGAGGCGAAGCTTCTCATGAAACACGAGGGACGCGATTATGGCTGATGCGATTAACAGCACCCACAACCGGAAAAACTTTTATGGCGATAAGGAACTCTAGAGGGAAATATTCGCTACCTCAGGTATAAAAGAATCGAAAAGAGGATCTTGTTATTCACATGTACGCGCGATCACGATCACCTCGATGCTCCTCGTGGTCGAGGGACGTTGAAGCTGGATCCAGCGGAAAATCGACAAGAAAAACGTTTGGCGACAATTCAAAATTAAGGAAAACATGAAGATAAACTAATCCTGAACAAAGAATCAGAAGAAGAAAGAATACAAACATCCGCTAGAATCAAACTTTACCTACCCAGATAACAATTATGCTGCAGCATGTCAGCATCAGGCCATGTTGACACACGAGACATGCACGCAGTCTGCAAAATGCAATCATAGCGTGCATGTTCTCTTGTAACTGCACAGGAACAGCAGCTGGGCAGCAGGATCTGCAGAAGACTCAAAGCGTTTTCAACATCAGACCGTGTTGACACACAATACATGCAGGCAGTCAGCAGATTGCATTAATAGCGTGCACGTTATCTTGTGACCTCACAGT
>WSXT02061692.1:0-12623 GCA_011762715.2 Neuroterus valhalla
TTGGAGTGCAGGGCGATGAAAGAAAAGGAAAAAAAGGGGGATGCAGGGGGGGGGGGGGAGGTGGTTGGCAGGAATTAGAATTGGAGATGATGGTAAGACATGGAGAGGAAAGGTGGAGAAAAGTTATGGAATCAAAATAAAGTAAGTGGTACAAGACGATTAAATGGGTGGGGGAACCAGAGTATCTGAAAAAGATGAAGAAAGAATGTAAGTGGAGTATGATGATCCGATTTGGAATTGGGGAGGGAATGAGAGAATGTAGATACTGGATAGAGGAACAGGAGAAACTATGCAGAGTGTGTAGGTATGAAGTGGAAACGTGGGAACACATATTAGAAGTATGTACAGGAGAGGAGGAGGGAGGCAAAAGTGTGAGTGATTGTGTGAAAGGGATCTTGAATGAGAATGGGCAGGGTATAGCATGGATGAAAAGACTGGAAGAACTGAAGAAAACAAGGGGAGGGAAGTAACTAACAGCCATGATGTTCGTAAGAATACTAAGGTAAGATATAAAGTAGAGTCAAAAATAACGAATTGAAATGATGGTAATAGGAAACGGAAGCCCTGGAAGAGACGAATAAAGCGTTATTATAATAATAGGCAGCGTTAGATTCGAGCGATAGAATTGAAGCGTTAGAGTAAGCTTAATTAAGTAGAATAAGATACATATGTAAATTTTTTCATATTCTTGTAAATTATTGTAAAGCGAACGGAGGCCCTCAAACCCGTAAAAGGGAGGGATTAAATGCATACAATTGATTTTTTTTCACGTTTTGAGGCCCGCTGAGTCAGGAAAAAAAACGATTTCTACGAATGTGCTTGTCTGTCTGTCTGCTTGTAGTCTGTAATCTGTCGACTCGATAACTTTAGAAAGAATAATTATACTGTATTGTGCTTTAGCACACTTCGTTTAGGCCAGGAAAGAAAGGACGAGTTCTTTAACCAGCCATTTTTGACCAAAGGTCCTGATTTTATCCATCAAAATAGCTTTTTGAAAAATAAAAAAAGCACATTTCCGCTCGAACTTTGCAAGGTGCATAAAAACATGAGACCAATTTTTTCATAAGTTGCAAAGTTTTTATTTAAATCGTGAAAAATGTTACCAAAAATAAAAAATTTTATTTTTCAGGAAAACTTTGCGAGATACGGAAAAAATGAAGAGTACTGAAATTGTTCGCCTCAGAAGATTCTACAAATTTATTGTTGACTATCTTTCGATAAGACAAATAGTTTTCGTTTTAATCATGATAACGCACTTACAAAAAGAAAAATATTCCATTTTCCAGCCAAAAAATAAGAGACAGAATGAAATATTGAAGAAAAAAATTTTTCATCTTAGAAAGGCCCCTAGGTTTTATTTGAACTATTTTTTAACGAGACGTATATTTTTCATTTTAATCGTGACAACGCTTTTTAAAACATGGCAAATAAATTTGCTAGCCAAAATACGCGAGATGTGAATATCGGTAGCGAGTATTGTAATGAAAATGTGTTCCTTGAGGCCAGTAGAGCCTTAAGTAAAATTGATTCCAAAAAAATTTTCATCGAAATTAAAAAAAATTCAATAATCTGCATGAAAGTAGAGGTTCTCAACAGTTTTGAAATATTTGTAATTCTGTGTATGTATTACACGGTGAACTAAGTCAAGCACGGAAGTAGTCAAGCGCGAAGCGCGAGAACCGAATGACGCGCGCCCTAGGCGCGCTCAAACTTGCGAGCAAAGCGAGCCGCGTGCCATATGAGAATTTGCCCGCGCAGCGGGCATATAATTAGTATATTTTTTGTACCAAATAATATGTTGCAGGGAATTCAAGATCTCAATTAAATGACTCAGTTAAGTAGAAGCAAAGATATGAAATTAAAAAAAAAAAGTACTGACGAATCCGAAATACCATTTCTTCGCTGTTTTCCCGGAATTCCCGAATATATATCGTATGGTTTTTCTTTACTACCTAAGAACCTTATGTATCGAGTTACAGACTAATCCCGTTGCAAGAGAAACATTTTTGTGGTCACTCAGATCAGCGCGCCCTGCATTGCTTGGGTTTCAGCTTTGATGAATCAAGGCTTGAAGCTGATTTTCTTAAGTTTAGGTGAGGTAATCTAAGGGTTCCTAAAAAAGAGCTCTCTTTGACACTCACATTTTTTCCAAATCAGGGGAGTCTAAGTTGAGTTATTGACACTTGAACCCCGACGCACATAACCAAAAGCTGACAATTTAGACCCTTGCTATTAGGCAACCCGTTGCTCAAAGTTCTCTCACTTCATAGCATGACTTTAAATATAACGGTCCTACGATATAGTCAACCGCGATCTCAATATTAGAATATTTAGGTGGTATCACCTAATAAATAAAAAGCCTCATAGTTCCTCACGAAGGGTAGCATCTATTTCAGCCAGCAGTTGTTCTCAATGTCGCATCCTGATTTTCTTCGGCGGCTTTTTTCGGAGTGGTTGAGGAAGCGATCCGTGTGAACATCTTCTTCGCGAAAGGTTAACGGCACGGTTTCTTAACACTTGCTGTAATATCAAGTTGATCCGTCCATAAAGAACGTCGATTGTCTCGCTGGGTCTCCATCGTGTTCCCATCTAATTCAGCATTCCGAAGTATGGAACGATCGGCAATACTGACCGAACCATTGTCGGGTGCTCTGCGCGTTCGATCATTTTGAACCGCATTCATAACTGGATTTGAGTATTGTGTTTCCATAGTTATTCCCACAAGTAGCTAGGGGAGGGATTGTCCATCCTCACAGAGCCCCGTATGCAAGAGTGAGGCTGTATACTCCAGGAGGCCGCCCGGTATCCTGGAGACAGCGTAAAGGACACCACACCCAGGTGCCATGCAGCTTCCAGCACGGTTGTTTGCGCCGTAGCTTCAGGGTTTTTACTTTGGGACCATCCCTGGACAATTGTCTGCTACTGAATGCACGAATGCACCATTTCAACTCCAGAGTGATTCCAGCGACCTGTGAAAATTTTGTCGAAAAATTTATCAGAATTCGTGGGTCTATTTCTAACACAGAGGAACATGTGGTTCCATGATGGCTACTAAGAATTAAAAAATATTTTCCTGGTCCACCTTCAGAACTTCATGTGATCTGGGATGGGGAAATCTCTTCATGGACCAAAAAACCGTTTTCCGGTTTCAATTAATCCGGACTAAACAAGATATGCTCTATCGATTACAAAAATCGTGAAGTTTTCATCACCAATATGAAGCTCATTATATTTAAAATTGGCCTATGGAGACTATGGAGATCCATTATACATTTTTTATAATTTTGTGAAATATGGCGATTTCAAACTTTTTTGAGGAGAAAATTCATTTCCGTGGGCAAACAATTATTTCCATAGAATCGAATTTCTGCTTTATCGAAAACAAAAGATTCCACACGTAGAGATATTCTTAGAAAAATGTCGATCAGGGTTCTTTTTTTCAATATTAAATAAGTTAGATATTAGGAGAGCATCCTTAAGGCATTACCCGATTGTTAATTCTTTGAAATATCTAGAAAAATAAGCGGAATAATCATTGTTGTTTGTTGGCTGTAATTCGGCAAATTCAAAGACAATGTGAAAGCTTCACTCAGGTTTTTTAAAGAGCCTAGCATTGTAAATCAAGGAGATTTAGAAACCTGATCCTGAGCAACCAAACTAGCATCACACACAAAATATGGTTAATAAATAGAATATTCAATCTGTTCTTGGCAATGGAAATCAATATATTTGCCTTTTGATTTTATTTAGTTTGATGAATTGTTTTTTGTTGAACATTCGCATTTTCCGGAGTTACACTTGGAAATTTGCCTTGTAAATTCATGCTTTTCTTTGATAAATCTAGATCATTCTGAACAAAATTCAACTAGTTCATTTGTCGACATTTATGTAGGAATTTCTAACGGTTTTTTCCCATTAGATGGCGAGCAGGGTCTCCAATAATATTGTCAAGGGGGCCCTTTCTTCATAGGGCCAGTCGACTCGAAGACTTAAAAGTAAACACATGATCATATCGGTCCCCTTATTACGCGTTGATTTTTCCGAATTTTCACTAATCCCCCCCCCCCGCCCAGTTTTCGTCAAATTTTCACGTTTTGGGACCCTTTGAGCCCAAAAGACAGGTTTTTGCCCCTGTGTCTGTCTGTCTGTGTGCCTGTATGTCTGTTACCCAGCTATTTTGAAAAAAAAAATTCAGAAAGTTGAAGCATTTCGGAATTTTTTGAGACCATTTTTTTTAAGACTCGAAAATTGTAAGTACATCTCCGTTAGTGAGTAATAAGTGGAACAATTTATCACGGCTTTTCGAATTTTCTCTAAAAATCAAATTTTTGTCGCCCAAAAAATGATGAAAAATAGAAAGTTTCATTTTTTAGGTCAAACTATGCAAGGTACGGGGAAATATAAATGAACAAAAATTGGGCACCAAAAAAAGATCTACAAATTTTCTAAAATTACTTTCTGATAGGACAAGTTGTTTTTGCTTTATTAAAAAAAAACCTATCAAAAAGGAAAAAAATCTGCCCGCTGCCCGGGCCCGGGCCCATTCTCACGTGACCCGTTTCGCTTGCAAGTTTGAACGCGCCTAGGGCGCGCGTCATTGGGATCTCGCGCTTCGCGCTCGGCTTCTTACGTGCTTGATTCAGTTCACAGTGCAATGCATAAACAGAGTTGCAAAAATTGATTTTACTTAAGGTTTAATTTTACTCGAAGTTGCTTACTATGGGCTTTAAGGAACACATTCTTATTGAAATACTCGCCACCGATCTTCACATCTTGCATAGTTTGGCTAGCAAATTGAATTTTTCATGGCTCAAAACGCGACGTCACGATTGAAACAGAAAATGTACGTCTTATTGGAAGATAATTCATATGAAATCTGTAGACCTTTCCAAGATGAACAATTTTTCTATCCAATATTTCTTCTTGTCTCTCATTTTTTTGGCTGGGAAGTGGTATCTTTTTATTATTATAAGTGCGTTATCGTGATTTGAACAAGAACTATATGTCTTATCGAAAAGAAGTGAAAAATAAATTTGTAGATTTTTTTAAGGTGATATATTTTGGTACGGTTTATTTTTTTTTGTATCTCGCATAGTTTTGCTGAAGAATGAAATTTTTTATTTTTGGTAACATTTTTCATAATTTAAACACAAACTATGTATCTTATGAAAAAAGTGGTTCAATAAAATTTGTAGAACTTTTCAAAATGAATAATTTTGGTTCTCAACATTTTTTTGCAATTTGCATAGGTTGATCGGAAATGTGCATTTTTGATTTTTCAAAAAGCGATTTCGATGTATAAAACCAGAACCGTTGGTCAAAACTATCTGGTTAACAAACTCATCTTTTCTTTTCCGGCCTCAAAAGAATTTGCCAAAGCACAATCCAATAGGATCATTCTTTCAAAAGTTATCGCGTTCACAGATTACGGATGGGCAGACAGACGGAGGGGCGCCTTCGTGGGAATCTTTTTTTCTGACTCAGCGGGTCTCGAAACGTAGAGATTTCATTCAATCCGTGAAATTCATTTTTCGCATAAAACCAATACCTTCTTATTCAGAATGAGAATGTAAAAATTGAACTCTCGGACGATTGTCTATGAATTTGTTATGATTTTTCGGATTGGACGCGTAGTTTTTTTTAATCATATAAAATAAAATTAAACATTAAACAATTAAATTTCTAGAGAAAGTTCACAATATATGAAAAAAATGGCAAGAGAACTTCTCTACCGTTTCGGACAAATTCTGATCGAGTGCGCAGCACGAGATATGAGACGAAAATGTATTCGTGGAAGCCGAAGAAGCTTCAACAAAACATAATTCACAATCAACAAATTAAAGTACTCGAAATTTCGCTATCGAGTTTCAAAAGCTGTGTATACAAATGTAGGGAAGTAGAAAGACCGAAAGCGTACCGCGAGATAAATTCATAATCAAGCGCGGAGCGCGAGGTGAGTTGATCAGCGAGCGCGAAGCGCGAGATCCGACAGAAGATGAGAATGTGCCTGCGCAGCGGGCAGATTTTTCGAAATGTTTTTATCCAATATTTTTTGTGAGAAAGTTACAAATCCCAATGTAGAAGAATCTCAAGTCGGCAAATCTACATCATTACACGAGGATCTGTGCCTTATATTTGTCCTTTTAAGTTGTCCTTGAATTTTATTTAGTCGATGAAGTGTTTTCGTTGAAAATTCGTATTTTTTGCAGTTGCATTTAGAGGTTCTCCTTGTTAATTCATGCTTTTCTTTAATGAATCTGAGTTTTTTTGTGCAGGATTCATCTTGTTTGTATGTAGGCAGTTTTGTTTAAATGTGTGTTTTCATTATTTGTTGTAAGAGAAGACAATTCTCGATATAAGAGAGTCTCTAGTCGCTAAATCTGCATGAGTATATAATGATGAATGCCTTTTTTTGTCCTTTTAATTTTCCCCCAAAATTTTATTTGGAGAATCTTCTCGGTATGTTGAAAAGTAGATTCCTCCTTTGTGGTTGGAATCAGAAGTTTTTCTTCTGAATTCAAGTTTTTTAATGAAGCTGGAATATTTTTGTTCAAGATGCAAATAAAATTTTTAAGTTAGCCTTTGCGCAGTCAAGGCGAGGACTTGATGCTAAACACATATCCATATCGCTGTCCTAAATAGGCGTTTACAAATGAAAGTTATTTTTTCAGCAGTTTGCGGGAAGGAGCCTGGTATACTCTTCCTAAATGAACAAACTGCAGTTGAACCAATTATAACTCGTTTTGTCCTGGCCTCATTTTTTTTCTACCCCTTCCCTTCGTACCTTCACGTGCCACAAGTGGGAATGATCTAAAGGGAAAGGAATTGCGGGATATTATGCGCGTGAGGAAGCTTGATATTTTGCGCGTGCCGGAAACAAAGAAAAGGGGGTGTGACAAGGAACCGCATGCTAGCCAAGGAATCGGTCTAATGATGAATGAGAGAGCGAAAGCGCATATCAAAATGTACGAGTGTGTATCTTCTAGATTATTATGGGTTAGAATGGAAGTGGGAATCAGAAGACTGTTTATTGTAGCATGCTACGCTTCTGTTGATGGTGACAGTAAAGAAGCAAAATACACCTTCTGGGACTCGTTGAATGATATAATAGAAACATGTGATTCAGGCGAAAGAATAATATTACTCGGAGACTTGAACGGTTGGGTTGCTTTGCAACGCGAAGGTACTGACGGAGTAGTTGGTCATTTCGAAGACCCAAAAACGAATGGTAATGGGAATGAATTATTCAGTTTGTGCTTAGAAAATGGTTTGGTTATTACAAGCACTTGGTTCAGGCACAAAATGATATACATGTATACTTGGTGCAGAGGCGAAAGCCATTGTATGATCGACTTTGTTGTAGCGGACGAAAGACTGAGAGGGCTTGGAAAATAAACAAGGGCTATGAGAGGTTCTGAATGCGGATCGGATCACTATCTTATAGTTTCAAAAATTATGTATCATTATGTATTATAATTCCAAGTACTGTGGGGAAAATATTTACCAAAATACTTATGAACAAAGTCATGGGAATAACAAAGGGAAGGATCTGGAGAGTTAAATGTGGATTCATGTCGAGGAGATTTAAGCGGATCAGATATTCAGCTTGATGCAGTTCACAGAAAAAAGCCTAAGAGTAATAAAAAAGTTTTCTGTGCATTTGTAGATCTGGGGAAAGCTTTTGACAAGGTAAATAGAGCTAAACTTTAGGAGGTCCCAAGAGAATATGGAGTGACTGAGTGGCTTCTGGAAGCAACACAAGCAATATATAATGGTAGCAAAGCAAGTGTGAAAGTAAATGGACAACTGAGCGAATGGTTTGATATTGAACAGGGCGTTAGGTAAGGATGCGTTGAGTCCTCTTGGATGTTTAATATATACATGGACAAATGTCTGAGAATCGCTCTCTTTGACGAGGAAGATGTTGATCTTGGGACAGTGAAAATTCGTGGCCTTGCGTACGCAGATGACAAGATCGTTACGACAAAATCAGCCGATGATTAGCAGAGGATGTTTAGCAGACTAAATACCAACATGAAGAGCATGGGTCTGAAAATAAATGCCAATAAAACAAAAATTATGGTGTTTGAAAGTAAGGATGCGAAAACAAATTGCAATATTACTTTTATTGGAGAGAGGATAGAACAAGTTGATAATTTCGTGTATCTTGGAAGTCTATTCAGTTCTGACGGGAAGATAGATGCAGAGATTTCCAGAAGTTTGTTGTGTTCTGCAAATTACCTGTTTATGTCTTTCTCTATCTTATAAGAATTTGTTATATAGATATACAAAGGTATATCCCTAAGGTATTCCCTTAGGTTTTCGTACATGCAGAGTATATGGTACGTAATTTTGAGAATAATATTGGCACACTAGGAGGACTTGAATAAATTTTAAGTGCAACACTGCTATTCCGAATCCAAAAGTCGTATCTGAATTTTCGAAGATTCATTTGTAAATTTCCAACTTGGAGAAATCGTAAATCACCCCCTGTCATGTGTGTTTATGGACATGTATTTTATATAAAACTGCAAAATGTTTGTTCATGAATGTATGCGGCAAGGGAAACACTTAATAAGGTGTGTCCGAAGTTGAGTAAAGTGACAGGTGACTCATCTAAAATGCAGAAACGACTTCTGGATTCTGAACGACAGAACAGGTCAGGTACTGAGTCATATACATATACAATATATATGCTCACTTGTTTCACTCATCATTCATCTCACGGTCATGAGACGCGGCTGTATGTGTATTTTACCGCGGTTCTGCTAGGAGCAGTAGTTTTACTTCGTTGAATGGCATTCGCTTCCAGGAGGATTCCGCGGTAGTTGTTTGACTAATAAAAGAGGAGAAGCATAAAAAGCCGTAGAAATACGAGAGCTTGTATGAAAAGATGCATGGATGTGGAAGAAGCAAGAGATGTATGCCAGGATAGGGATGTTTGGAGAGCAATTGTACATAAGAAAAAGCGTAAAGCCTGAAACGAACGATTTTGAATACTCATTGGACCGTGAGAGGATATCGCTTAATGGATTAATTTAATGACTTCGCGAAACTCTTTGTACGGGGTGTTTGCTAGAGAGATCAGGAAGCGACCCTTGTCGGAGCTATGTTGCACAGGACGAGTGTGTGTTTCTTCTTTTCGCAAAAAGT
Source organism: Neuroterus valhalla (assembly GCA_011762715.2). Taxonomy (NCBI): domain Eukaryota; kingdom Metazoa; phylum Arthropoda; class Insecta; order Hymenoptera; family Cynipidae; genus Neuroterus; species Neuroterus valhalla. The sequence goes on from WSXT02061692.1 coordinate 9,154, forward strand.
GCCTAATGAATCCTGAGACTGATCTAATACCTATCCCTGCCTCCTTATCATACATATCCCTTGTTCGAAATTCCCCAGGTCAAATCCTCTTCCAAATCATTACCTCTTAATCCCCTATTCTTCAGTAGTACAGCGGGGCCGGAACAAGACGAGTAACGCTTACCCCGCAAGGGATTTGGCTTAATGGTATAATAATAATTATAATAATATACACACTGAACACTCTGTGGTGCCCGAATACCTAGATCTTCTGCAATTTTTACAGCGAGTGTTACGAAACATTAACATTCAGGTTCCTCCTAAGTTCCATGATTTTCCTTGAATGGATCCAAGCCTTCGTGAGGATATTTCAGAGGAGTCCGACCTCTGGACCATCACTTGTTCAGTTGATGATGTGGCGAGAGCCTAGACTGATTTTAATCGAAGGTCTAACTCAATGATCGGAAAATATCGGTTTTCTCTTGTATCGGTATCGGTTTTTTGAGATTCGGATATCGGTTCATCTCGGATCGCTTTGGTCTCGGAAACCAATGTATCGGATCGGATCGTCTTGGAATTTTGAGACTAGACGGCCAGATGATGGTTCCTTAGGAAACAGCAGAAGAAAAGGAAAGGCGTCAAGAGTGGATTTTTTCAAGTACCTGATGACGAAGACCCTTTCTTTGTAATGTCATACTCTGAAAGTTAAAATGAACTAAATTATTTATCATGTTTCCTCATTTTCACTAGAATGCACAGTATAGTGAAAAAAAAATTTAAGATTCAATTCCGACTACAATCTTCAATCGATTTTAAACATTTTCTCTTTAAATTGAGGCTAATCCATTCCTTCAGTGGTCCTTTGAAGCTGTTTTACGAACAACTTTCATTATCCACTTTATTTGAACGTAAAGGTAAAGAAAAATTGTATTTAGGTGTAAATAACAATCATATTAATTCTTTCTAAGAATTATATGTTATGGAATTGTAACTAGGTTGAAATAACAATCATATTAATTCTTTCTTAGAATCATATGTTATGGAAAATCATACCGATCTAATAAGGTGACTAATTACTAGACTCATACTAGCCTCATACTCGCATGGCTTTGTTTTAACATTTTTGAAACATCGGAGATTGGCGAATTTTCCCAATCGTTAGAAGCGGAAGCTTCTCAGTGCCAGCAGAATTAACTCCAACAAGACGGTGATGCGAACTTTACCTACCTTACCCCTACTACAATCTTCTCCCTTGAAATCTAACGTTTTATTCGGCAAACATTCATAAAAAAGAGCAGTTTCGTTGGCGTTAGAGATGTCCTTGAGGTCAAAACCTTCGATTTCCTCCAAAAGTTTCTCTGCCCACTCTTCTGCTACTTGCATATCGACAGCTGCTTTTTCGCCACACACTTTCTTCGCGATGATATCGTGACGATGTTCAAACTTCTGCAACCATCCATCACTCGCCTTTAAGTTAGAACAATCCAAACTGCTAGCGAACTCTTGGGCTTCCGCCTAAAGTATCAGGCCACTGACGGGGATCCTCTTATCGCGAGCTTGTTCGAACCACTTCGTTACACATCCATCGAATTCTTCATTCGTTGTTTCTCGGTATCATTTCTACACTGATTCATCTAACACTTAAATAATGAATAATTTTATCCTTGTTTTTCAGACTTTTTCTTGGACCTTTTTTGAACGTCTTTAATCACAGCAACTTTTTCAGCTAAAGTCAAAGTTTTCAAAGTCCTTCCGGTTGATGCGCTCAGAATAGACATTTCGAATGGAGCAAAAACACAAAGAACGTAGATAGACTAGAAAAACTGGATTTAGACACCTACTCAACCGAAAACCGATGGAGACTGTTGCCTCCGCAGATTTTCGATTTCCGTTTAAGAAGAAAGGTGACTGCGATCGGCGTGGGGAGGGGGGGGGGTGAACCCCTGCATTTCGTTTGAATTTAACACTATGCAATAGAAATTTCAGTAATTTGAGCGACGACAAGTAGAGTGAGGGTAATAAGAGCGTCGCAACAGCTTCGGGTAAAAACCCCGTGCCACCTGAGCATCGCAGTGTCGCGCCAGTTTGTGAGAAATCCCGAAAGGAGGCCAGGTAGGGCAATAGAGTTGTGGCGACTGTCGTCGGGAAATTCTCAGAGACTTTTTTTGGGGAAAGTTAGATACTGTCTGCGCTTTATTAACATTTTAAGCCTTCGCAAAATTATGAACTTGAATTCAAAAAGTTCGAGTTAGGGATGTTCGAGTTCTAGTTATGAAGGTTTATTTACATGTGTCAGTATAGGAATGTCAAGGGACCAGGGCAAGAGTTCGAGTTAAAGAGGATTCCGAATTATGGGTGTTCGAGTTATGGCCGTGTGCTATTAATATGCTTCTGAGGACGGTACCTGCATGTTGAAATGGAGCGGGGGGCCTACTGTAGAGTGCCTCGAGGCTTTACTCTTGGTGTCGCCTCTCGGTTCATTCTGCACCTTGCAGTTCCCGGGAGATGATTGGTCCAGGAGCCTCTACCTGCCGCGGCACAGAGGTGACACAGTGTGGAGTACTTCCGCACTCCGCCGACCTGTGTCCGTCTCTGCCGCACTTCCAGCAGCACGACTTCCTATCGGGCCCAGTGCGATCCGCTGCCATATGTCCGTAACCCTGATGGCGGTAGCACCGGGCAATCTGCACCTTCTTTCTCACACGACAGGACCCCCACCCGACTTCCAGGTGACACGCGCGTATAAACCATGCGGCTATGACTTCATCCAACTCAACGAAAACTTTGGGATTACCCCTAAAGGCCTTTCTCGTTAAGTTGATCCTTGTGCTCCCCTTCATGCTGTCACCAAAGTGCTCCAGTATGGCCTCTTCACCGTCTTGACTTTCAGTAAGCTCGTCGAGGTCAAACATTCCGACCTCGACACGAGGGTCTAGCTCGCAGACTTTCCCCTCTTCGCCAACTGCTTCCTTGATGGCACGGATAGTTTCCTCTGCCCCCTGCCTCGTTTCCCACCTCAATCAGGACGTCTCTGTCCCGCGATTTCCGGACGCCCTTGATTTTGATACCAAGGACGTCTGGTTCCACTGTCCTCCTAATGTTGCGGAGGACCTCGGCGTAGCTAGAACCCTCCGACGGTTTGATAGGAACCGCCGCGGGACGAGCTCGCCTCTTGGCTCGCATCTATTATTATTTATAGTGCAATAAAATATGTAGTTCATATAAAAAAAATCTCGAGGCTCGCTTCGCCCGCAAGTTTGAGCGCGCGTCTTTCGGATCTCGCGCTTCGCACTCGATGGTAATCTCACCTCGCGTTCCGCGCTCGGTTATGAATTTACCTCACGCTACGCACTCGGCCTTTGTACCTCCCTAAAGTTTTATATAGAGCTTGTGAACTCAGAAGCGAAATGTCTGCTACTTTAATTTGATGAGTGTGAATGCTCTTTTGTTAAAGCTTCTCCGGCTTTAACGAATACATTCTCATCGCGTGT
>WSXT02061703.1:0-12623 GCA_011762715.2 Neuroterus valhalla
ATACATACATACATACATACATACATACATACATACATACATACATACATACATACATACATACATACATAAATACACACATTCATGCATGCATACATACATACACATGTGTAAAAACCTGTTTATCGGGTTCAGAGGGTCTCAAAACGTGGACATTCGACAAAAACGGAGGGGGTCAAATTTTACACAAATCTAATACCTTCTCTGATGAGAATGTGAAAATGAGAATTGGAATATTAAATTTTGAAGTAAAAGATAGATTTGTAAAAAAAGTGAAGTCACTCTCAACCAGGAAGTTTCCATATCAAACTGGAGAAAGTTGGAACTAGAACGGAAATATAAAATGTCTCATATGTGTAAACCAGGAAAGATTTTATTCTGAATCTGAAGTAATGTAATTAGAAGCATAAAAGACTAATTTTCAATAGAAGAGTTGTTATTCAAATTGGAACTGAATAATTCGCAATAGATAAGGATGATTTCATTCACAGAAATTATATCGCTACCAAATACGACGATTATTTCACAAAAAATTTGATTTTAAATAAAATCGTTCAATTTCATTCCAAACTTATGATATAAATGTTAATATGAGTTTGTCAGCCTCTTTGCTTCCCTTTCACGCGTAAAGTACTCAACCGATCAGATACCAAATGGTAAATATTACAATTTTGGACATCATGCGGATCAAAAATACAAGGAACCACGGAACCCAGCAAAACAGTTGAATCCATAACTGGAGTAGGTCATTTTGCAACATCTCTGAACATTAAGATTAATTTTATTCTAAGAGTGGCTAACAAGGGCGCAATTTTGGACCATTTTGGATAAAAACGCATTTGAAGAATTTCGAGCGGATGGTCACGGAGCTAGCGTAAATGTATTTGCAAGCACCTGGAAGCTCACCTGGTAAAGCGTTTGGCTGATAGTCTCAAGGTTGCACGCTCTATTCTCGCTGTCTGCAATTTTTTTAACGCAAAACTGTTTATTCATTCATTTCCTGATAAAAATTTTTTAAATGAAAAGTTCTATTGATTGTTTAACCTTTTTTTTTATGAAACTCTGTTTGAACTTTTTATTATCTCTCGTTAGGAAAGTTGTGTACTTTCTTTTAAATGATTAATTATCTCATTATTTGTAGTACCTATATTTTTAATATAGAGTCTTGTCTTTTATTTTTTGTATTTTGTATGAAACATTCTTATTTCGTATTAAACATTGCAATTTTCGTTTGAAACATTTATTTCCTTATTTAAATGAAAAATAAACGTACTAAACACAATTGGATAATCAATAATTCAAAAGAAAATACACAAATTTACAAACGAGAGATTATCAAAAATTATGATTTTATTAATAGTTATTAAGGAATGAAGGAATAAACAGTCTTGCATTAAAAAAAATCGCAGGCAGCGAGAATCGAGCGTGCAACCTTGCGACTATCAGCCAAACGCTTTAACAGGTGAGCTACCAGGTGCTTACAAATAAATTTACGCTAGCTCAATGACCATCCGCTCGCAAATCTCCAAATGCATTTTTCTTGTAAATGATCTAAAATTGCGCCTTCTTGATTTTTCTCAGGGAAGCTCTGGTAGGTACCTATCACTGAGGATAGTATCGACCAAAACGAAAATTATGCGACCCAAAGGGTCCCCTTGTAAGTTTCAAAATAAGGCATACATTAAGGAACAAATAACTAGAATTGCAGTCAAAAAAAGTTATGTATCCAAGAAAATACGAATTTTGATTTATATGCATTACTTTTATCCTGAATTTTTTAATTTTGCACTGAGAAGAAAAATTTTCAACAAAAAAATGACTTCTATACGCAAAAGTCTGATTTTTCATTATGGCACAAAAACAATGTCGTGAATTCCATTATTTATTAATGTGCTTTTTCAAGTCTTGGTTTATTTGTTAAAAAAACGTCCCCCTTCATTAAAACATAATCTTGTTGGTTGTTTACGTATTCTTGTTGTTCTAGATGCATTCAGATCTTTGAGACTGCAGTACTTTGACATAAAATTCAAGCTAATCTTTATGATGAATTTAGTATACAATCAGACTATAAACCTCAAAAAAATGCATATAAAATGTTCCCTAATCTCTTCATGCGTTATTAAAAAAGTAGAGCAATTTTTTTACGTTATTATCTTCGCATTTCATGACATATGAACTCCATTCGAATAAGAAATTCATAAACTTGTTTTACAAAAAATCCCAATCTCTGCCAAAGTCGTGAGCTCGATGATAGCTTTATTGCTGCGTTAGGGTGTTTTACATTCTTGAGATAAAATTCATTCTTCCGGATAAGATTATAGGTCATATAAATATACTATCCTAAAGACATGATATTTATGATTTACATGGTACCAAAACCTAAAAATATCCGTGAATCCCTAGGATGCGAACAAGCGAAGAATTTCTTTTGATATTCTGCTCCTGGCCTCAACGGTCCTCTCCAAATCGACTGGTGAATATAATAATACACATATTATAATTTTCCTTACTCAAAAAATGTGTCCGCTTCGCGGGCATATTTACATCGCACGCAGCTCGCTTCGTATGCAAGTTTCTCCATTAAAATGATTTTGCAAATTCAAAGTAAATTAGGCGAAACCATCTCTTTTGGACCCCAGTTCATCAATCCATCTTCACATTTTCAATTTATTACGTAATTAGGTAGAGATAATGCTTTCATTCCTCAAAGCTCTGTAGGGTTTGAGGTACACTCATTTTTCCATAGCATTGCCGATAGGTAAAACAGAAACCACGAGTGCTACCCAAAAATGGTTTAGATACGATTTGCAGGTTCTCCAGAAAGTTTACTTCATTATTTGGACATTTTTGCATACTTTGCGTTTTCAGGTTAGGTATTTGATTTTTCAATCGTTTCATAATACTTCTTATGGTTGAAACTGAAACCACAAGTTGTATCATTAGATGTTATTTTGACAATTTGTAGGTCTGCTAAAAAGCTAAAATTTATTTTCCCACCGTTTTTACGAATCTTACGTTGTTTGGCGTCAAACTGAAAATTTTTATTCTTCATAGCATTTTCGATGGGTGAAACCAGAATGGATGGTTATGGTGATCGAGGGCAATAGACTCGCATGGTTCGATGGTTAAGGAAATTCGGGTTCGGAGGTCTGGAGTTATTGCATATCAGTTTACCGGGCTCGGGGGTTAAGAAAACTGGGTTGTGGGGTCTGGGGTTATTGCATAGCAGGTTACTACGTTCGCTGGTGGAACAAATCGGGTTCCGGGGGTCCGGGGTTATGGCATAGCAGAATAGTGTGCTTGAGGGTTAAGGAAATTGGGTTGAGGGTATCGTGGTTATAGCATAGCAGGTTACAGTGCTCGAGGATTAAGGAAATTGAGTTGTGGGGATCTGAAGTTATTGCATAGCAGCCTACTGGGCTCGAGGGTTAAGGAAATTGGGTTGGAGGGATATGAAATTATTGCATAGCAGGTTACCGGGTTCGGTGGTTAAGTAAATTGGGTCTTTGGGGGTCTGGGATTATTGCATAGCAGCTTAATAGGCTCAAAGGTTACGGAAGTCCGGTTGTGAGGGTCTGGGGTTATTGCATAGCAGGTTAATGGGCTCGAGGGTTTAGGAAATTGGGTTGTGGAGGTCTCAAGTTATTGCACAGCAGGATACCAGGCTTGAGGGTCAAGAAAATTGGGTTTTTGGGGGTCTGGGGTTATTGCATAGCAGGTTATCGGGCTCGAGGGTTCAGAAAACTGGGTTTGTGGGGGTCTGGGGCTATTGCATAGCAGGTTACTGTGCTCGAGGGTTAAGGGAAGTGAGTAGTGGGGGTCTAAGGTTATTTTAGATCAGCGTACTGGGGTCGAGGGTTAAGGAAACTGGGTTTCGAGTTTCTGGGTATGTTGCATGGCAGCTTCCTGGGCTCGAAAGTTACGAAAATTGGGTTGTGGGGGTCTGCGGTTATTGCATAGCAGGTAACTGGGTTCGATGGTTAAGTAAATTGGGTCTATGGGGGTCTAGGATTATTGCATAGCAGTTGATTGGGCTCTAGGGTTAAGGAAATTGGGTTGTGGGGTCTGGAATTATTGCATAGCAGCTTACAGGGCTCTAGGGTTACGGAAATTGGATTGTGGGGGTCTGAGATTATTGCATAGCAATTTGCTGGGCTCGAGGGTTAAGGACATTGGATTGTGGGGGTCTGAAGTTATTGCATAGGAGGTAACTGGGCTAAAGGGTTAAGGAAATTGGGTTGTGGGGGTCTGAAACTATTGAATAGCAGGTTACTGGACTCAGGGGTTAGGGAAACTTGGTTGTGGGGGTCTAGGGTTATTGCATAGCAGGTTACTGGGCTCAAGGGTTACGGGAATTGGGTTGTGGGGGTCTGGGGTTACTGCATAGTAGGTAACTGGGCTCAAGGGTTAAGTAAATCGGGTTGTAGGAATCGTGGTTATTGCATAGGAGCCGACTGGGCTCGAGGGTTATGGAAATTGGGTTGTGAGGGTCTGAAATTATTGCATAGCAGGTTACTGGGTTCGATGGTTAAGTAAATTGGGTCTATGGGGGTCTAGGATTATTGCATAGCAGTTTACTGGGCTCTAAGGTTACGGAAACTGAGTTGTGGGGTTCTGGGAATATTGCATAGCAATTGACTTGGCTCGGGGATTAAGGAAATCGGGTTGTGGGGGTCTGAAATTATTGCATAGCAGGTTACTGGATTCAGGGGTCAAGGAAACTTGGTTTTTGGGGGTCTGGGTTAATGCATAGCAGCTTACTGGGCTCGAGGGTGAAGGAAAATGGGGTTTGAAGTTCTAAGATTATCGCATAGCAGGGTTTCAGGGCTCAAGGGTTGAGGTAATTGGGTTTTGGGGGGTCTGGGATTATTGCATAGCAGCTTACTGGGCTCAAAGGCTACGGAAATGGGGTTGTGGGGGTCTGGGATAATTGCATAGCAATTCACTGGGCTCGAGGGTTGAGGGAATTGGATTGTGGGGGGTCTGAAGTTATTGCACAGCAGGTAACTGTGTTCGATGGTCAAGTAAATTGGGTTTCTGGGGGTTTGGGATTATCGCATAGCAGCTTACTGGGCTTACTGGGATCCCATCCTCAATTTTGGAAAAAGAAGTTCTTTCGCAATTTGACGGGACCTTGAATACATCAAAATGACGTGTTTTTGACCTTTTTAGGTTGGAATATCTCGAAAACTGAGAGCGCTGGGATTTTTCTGAGGTCGTATTCGGATTCAGCGCAGAAAAAGCCTTCGGGTGCACAAGCTGTAGTCCCTGGTTCCGGACCTTTATCAAATTTTGTCGGCCTGTGTTATTGAGAATTCATAAATGGATTCTTTGGTGTCCACCTGATTTTCATCTTTCGAGGACAGCTTAGATTTTCGGGTCTTGTCGTATCTGAGACCTAAAAGTTAGACTAGTAGAATATTTTAATAACCAGATTTTACTATTTTTATGAATTATTATAAATACCTCTGTTTCGGAGTCCAAAAACGAAGAAAAAGTTCCTTCAGCCTCCATTTTTAGGAAAAGATCAAAATTCCTTCCAGCGAAGGAGCTTCTCAAAGTATTGGAAATCCCATTTTCTATCAAATCTATGCGGAAAACAAAAAAAATATTGACAAGAAAACTGCTTATATTGATAGATTCCACAAATCAGTTTCGACAGTTTTTCAATGAGACGCATAGTGTTCGTTTTTTTCGTGAGAAATATTCTGAAGAATCTACAGCTTCGTAGTCAACCATTGTATACAACATGAGTATTTTTTCTTCCAAAACTTATTTCCGTCCTAATCGTAGGATGGCAGATTGAGATTAGGAAAAGAACAATTTCCTCATAAAATATAATAGCATGCATTCAAAAAGAAAGAGGTGAACGGAATGAACACGCAATAGGACCGTATTCGTGAAAAGTACTTTAACATAAGACAAGTCATAATGATTAAATTACAGGTGGTGATGGTATAGTCATAATTTTTTGTGGTCCTTGCACGAATAATAAAGATCATGTCCTTTGTTCAAAGTTGATCTCTTTCTGTAGGAACTTCAACAATTCCATCCCAAATTAATGTATTCCATCAGAAAATGGTCTTTATAGGTAGAGAATTGATCTTCTTGGTGAGGGTATCATTTTTTATGTTGAGAATAAACTCATTTAGAGTGCTTAGTTGGTCACCTGCCTAGCGGGAGAGTGTTTATCTCTGGAGAGTCGTGATGCCAGTACTTCGAGAGAAAAAGGTTCCTCTGAGTACTCGAAGCTGTTGTTCTTGGTAAATTGGAACTCACCTTAAGCTGTATGTTCTCCCTATCACTAAGGTGGTAGGGTGTGTAAGGGAATGGTGGAGAGGTATGAGGAAAATGTGAACCCTCAGGGGAGACATTGAATCGTCCTTTCACTAATGAACTTATTTGATTGAATGTTTATGTAACTTCAAGGCCGTAACTAGCCTACAACTTTCAATGAGGGGAATGCCAACTGCCACGGCTCGACAGATATGCATGGAGTTTTGTGAATGTTGATTTTAGAGCTGCGAGAGAAGATCATCCGCATCAATATGATAATATACAATTGTTTGATATGCAATCGTGTAATGTGCTTGGTCAATAATTTTTACATTATTTCTCCCTCGCCTTTGAAATGATGCTAATGAATCAACTTGTATCGTTTGTCTAGGAGCAGAAAATGAAGTGAGTCAATCAGGAGGATGTCATTGAGTTGAAGGGCATGAAATTCTCGACCCTGCACCATCTGGAGTGCAGAAGAATCTATCTAAGCTGCCGAAGACGGAAGCAGATGATCGTAGAATAAATATGATTGGTCTCAGTCCAGTCTAGATTGTAAAGTGCGATCAGTCTGAAAGAAGAGCCAATGCAGTAAATCCTTACATCATCGTAACTCATAAATATATTCTGCAACAAGGTTCTCCATCGAAGTATAAAAGGATTGCGAAGATGCAGCGATCAGCTTATTTGCCTGAATATCAAAAAATATAACGTTAGCCACGATGGAAAGGTTTCTGAGTAACAATGCACGAAATCAATCGAATCAACAAGACCTGATCCTGGTTTTGTTGCTAGTTATGATCCTACTTGTGAACAGCTGAGATATACTAAGGAGATATCAAAACATTTTCTTGAACATATATTGGATCCTCTCAAGCCTCCTAAGGCACCTTAATCTCCTGGTGAATAACAGTATAGTGTGTGATATGAGATATGAGTTATTCATCATAAACGAGTTTGGAGTTTCTTGAAAGAGGTATGAGCACGTCTGCAGGTAGCAAACTTCAGCAAGTTAGTAGATACTAATTTCTCCAACGTTTTGCATAATTTTTAATTTCACATATCTTTGAAAATGTCACTTCCATTTCTGTAGACCAAAAAGATAGTTGAAGTTTGCAAGGAGCGAACTTCAGGACAATCTTGGTGCACATGCATTAATCTGTGTTATCGACAGTGCACCCCTGGTTAAACTTCTATCCCCTTTAGTAGCGCTGATTCTGGTCATTCCCCGCCATACAGATGGCTGCTTAGCAGGACGCAAGTTCTCCTGCCCTCGTATCTAGGGAGGTAATCAATTTGATTTTCGGTGCGCGCATGTGCGAAGATTGCTTTGACTCTCGCGGGTGGTCGACTCGAACTTCGTCCAAACTTTAAAGGTATAGTAAAGTGACAACTGTATGAATGTGTTGAGCAAATAAAATTTTTAATCCATCTCTACCGAATATGCATGATCCAAAAGCAGTGTTTCGACAAGTTTGACAATATCGTTTCCTCATCGTTTTACACTTAGAGCTTATACTCCTGGAGTGAGCCAGTCAGTGGCAGAGTTGGTGTCAAAGTTAGAGAGACAGACGATGATTCCATGGGATATGCTATCTCTCTCGCGCATCAATCTGATTAGCTATTTGACTATTCTCAGTCAATCACGTTGCTGCGCGAGAGAGGAAGCACATCCCACAGTATTGTTTTCTCACTCATTTCGAATCATCGAACCGGCCACAACTTTTTACACGCGAGGCTCACTCCAGGAGTATATACTCTAAGGTTTTACATGGTTACGACCGAAAACAGATTCCTGGATACATACATTTCCCTGACCAAAAAATCGAATTCCTTGATTACTTTGAAGTCTTTCAATAATCGCGTCAAGTTATTTTACGCACCTTCCTTACCGTTTCCCTTCTCTATTACATATCATCAGATGATGCTCAAACATTCCTACCTAAAGTCAATAATACGATCGCCTTCCTCCCCCTCTCCTTCTAAGGTAATTTGTCGTCTGCAATTTGGACTACTTTGCCGAAAAGTGCAACTGTGAAGACAGAAAGACAAGTGCTGCTGTTCGGGGACAAGCATCAAATCTGAGACCATATACCTACATCAGAGGTGTCGAACACGTGAGCAACGATGTAAATAACTGTCACTCGTCAATCCTCTCTCTTACCACCTTAGATGCTTTCATACGCTGGTCACGATCTGGAAAGGGGTCCTCAGCGGCCGGGCTGTGTGAACAGTATGCGCAAGTAGGCGTGGTCAGGCGTAGTCAGACGAAGCCCATGGCGGACAGAAGAGAGAGTTCTTGATGAAGCGCTTGGAGAAGGGGAAGAACGGAGAAGCGCGCTAACCTTGCGTTGGACATCCCTGACCTACATGGACTGCTCAAACTCTTTTCTGTGGTATCGTTGACGACAATTGACGGACATGTTCCAGGCAAACTGATGTTATTGCGAAAGTGCGGAGTTTTCCGCTTCAACGTGCTCTTGAACGCGGCGCCTGCGCTTTGACGAAGCATCGCCTTCACGATGTTTGTTGCGGATCCCGTAGAGTGACGAGAAAGGGCTTGAAGCACTTTTAAAAGGAATGAAATCAATTTCACGAACAAGAATGTTTCTTCAATTTTTTCTTCGATTAGTCTTAAACTTGATATCACTTTCAACTTCTATTCGCCAACACACAAAACACGAATAAATTCCATGCAAGCAGCTTTGTGGTTATACGTAAGAACAAGAGTAACAACAGTGAGCAAATTGATGTGCACGATGGGACTTTTCGCTCCCGCTGTTACAGACGGCGTGTATGAGGTCTTACCAATGCCTGAATCTCAGGCTCTCTGCCTAAAGATTGGCACCGGAGCACGTACTTTCAACATAGGTATAAAGGAAGAGTATCCATCAATTGAAGTTTCCAGTAATAGAAATCACAAGAAATGTGATCCTCTCTATATTTATTAACCACCCTGGTTATTGAATCTCTCCATTTAGGAATAAATTTATCAGCATGAATTTAGATATTCCTTTTTCCTTTCAAATTCCAAAACAAAAACAAAGTTCTAATTGATATTCCAGAAAGCGATATAAAAATGAGAAACGGGAAAGATTAATGAGGAGGTATAATACCCGCAACCCTTTCCTTATTTTTTTCCATCTTCCATTTTTTTCTTTTTCTTTTACTAACAAACAAAAAAAAGTACCATTCGAAATATCTAGGAGAGCTTGTGCTCACTGAACGCCCTCATTATTATGAAAAAGAAAAGAGGTGAAAAAAGTGTGTACAGCGTGAAAGCTACGAAGTAGTCAGGAGACTCTATTTTGCGGCCGCGAGATACTCAGTGAAATTTGAAATCCGTTCCTGTTCGCCACCATGACATATAAAATGAAACATAAAGAATATTTAAATAAAAGAAAGTGAATGAATTAACTCCCTTAATCCATCAAAACAATAAGGAGACAATATTGTCAAACTCGCGAATACACTGATTTTGGATCATACATATTCAAAAGGATGGATTCAAAAACGAAAAGTTTCATTTAACACATGCATAGAGTTGCCACTCCACTATACTTGCGAACTTAGAAGAAAGTTAACTTCGACAACTCACGAGCGTCGGAGCAATCTTCACGCATGCGCACACCGAAAATTAATTTGATTACCTCCCTAGATAGCAGGGCAAACGAACATTATTCCTGCTTAGCAGTCAGCTGTTTCACGAAAATTGTCCGGAATCAGCGCCACTGGACGGTATAAATCTTCACCCAGTGATATACTGTCGATAATACAAATTGATGAACATGCGCCAAGATCGCTCTGGAGTTCCCTCTTTGAAAACGTCAACTCTCTTTTCGGTCTAAAAAAGAAAAGTCACATTCTCCTAGGTATGTTAATTCAAATATCATTTTAAACGTGGAAAATATTAATATGTACTAACTTGTGGAAGTTTGCTGCTCGAGGGCGTGATCATACTTCTTGCATCAAACTTCGCACTCGTCAATTATGGTCGACTCACCTCCCACGTCACACATTATACTATTATTGACTAGGAGACTTAGGAGCCTCAGGAGGCTTAGGAGGAGCTAATATCTCTTTAATGATATCGTCTGCTATTTCATCGGCATATCTCAGCTGTTAACAAGTGAGATCTTAACTAGCAGAACCATCAGGAGCAGGTCTTGTTGGAACGACCGGTTTTGTGGACTCCACCGCAGCAACCTCTCCATCTTGTCTAACTTGATCTTTTTTCATGTTCAAGCGAATTTTCTGAACATTGCTTGTTCCATGACTCTTGAACGCTTTGAGAGAAGATCCTCATTGCAGAATAAATTTATAAGTGACAATGATGTGAGGATTTATTGCAAAGCCTCTTCTTTTGGTATTATACTAGTTTACAATCTATACGATGCTGAGATCAATCATATTTATTTTTTGATCATGTGTTTCCATATTTTGCAACTTGAATGGATTCTTCTACACTCCAGATGGTGCAGGTTTGAGTATTCGACGCCCTTTAGCTGAATATTCCCTACCAGAATGACTCACGTAGCTGCTTTTGCAAGAACCGTACAACTCAATTGATGAGCATGATTCAAGGTGTAGAAAACAGATCTTGGTCTTGCATAAACGACCTGTTGTGAGTCGTTTAAAGACCCTCCATATATGAGCTTGAATTCTTCCATGACTCACAATAACGCTAGAATAGATCAGAAAATATTTTATGGTAGGGCGCGGCCAACGCCATTAGAGCGACAAATATAGTGGTAAAGAACTCTTAAGGCAGCGTTGTGCCTGTACAAATACGCCATTCCTGCGTGAATAAAGCAAACGTTGACTCATGTGACAAGGAATGATCTTTTACAATTTTGTAAAAGTTACCATGCATCACCCTGTCTTCATGTTGTTTCAGGAAGTTTTTAGCCTCCGCTCTCTTTACGGCGTGCGATGTATTAGCGCGGGATGGATGAGTTGATATGCAAGCTTTCCTTCCTATGCATCACCTTGCGCGCAGTGATATCGAGGGCCTTCATCTCGCTCTTCGTCCATAGAACCATCCCAAACAAATAGAGTAGAACTCGGACGGCAAGCATGTTAGTCGCAGATATCTTGTTCAACAACGACAGGTTAGACGACCAAATCCTTTGGAGCAGGAGTTTATATCTGCTTTGGAGAACCTCCTTCACTGATTTGTATCTTGAATGCGGATATCAGGTACGCCTAGGTATTTGTATATCTCTCCAGCGCTAAGGTGCCTGATAACGCTTCCGCCCACAAGCTTAGGGTCCTTATCCATACCTGCGATTTTTCCATGTTCCAGATGGATCTTAGCACACCTATCCAATCTAAAGCCAATACCGATATCTCATGTGTACCCCCTGACGATACTTAGAGCACGTTCGAGATGCTTTTTCCAGAAACATTGATCTTCAAGTCATCCATATAGAATATATGATATGTAAATTTCATACAATGAAAGGAAAAAAAGTGCATGTAAATTCATACTCTGTCAAGACGCCTTTCTTCTGGAAACATAGAAGGAGAATACGGTGACCAACTTCCTGTTTTAAGAAAAACTTTTTGAAACCACATGAAGCTAAATTGATGCACGGAAACTTTTGAAAAATTGTAAAAGATCAATTCTTATGGTCGTGAGACATTGCCATAGTTGTAGTTTATCGCGGTTGAGTGGAAGCTTGTGCTAAATTTCTAAACGACAGTTGCTTCCAAGACAACCCTGTGATGGCTGGTCAACCAAACTTCTATTATATATGATACTATACGCATATTCATTGCAATGAGATTTTCGGATATTTCCCATACTATCTCTATTTATAAGATAATTAAGCACAAACTGATTATATGCAGATAGATTTACAGTCATTCGCATATTTTTCATTTATTCCTTCTTTTATTCATCTAACTGAATATGAACTAAAGCTATAGATTACAATGTGGAAATTTTCGCTTAGAGGTTAATTTTTTAATAAAAAATAGTCCATGCCTGTAGGGAGGAGAGCGTGGAAAAATTTATAAAGAAATACATAAATTTCAAGCGATAAAATTTGATCTGCGCCTACACAGTAACTGATAAAAATATTCTGCAGGAAGGATCCATTTTCAGAGCCACTAAGGAATATGAAACAAGCAACAACTAACAAATTAACCTCTATATGAAAAGAGATAACGCTAGTCACGATGGGGAGAATGCTGTGTTACAATCTACGAAATTTTTCGATATAAAAAGACCCAATTCCAGATCCAGGATCTGACGTCAGAATTCCAAAAAAAAATGGCGGATCCAATATGGCGCAGCCTCATTCCAAAAAATCATTGGATTCACTCAAAAAGTGGTATTCAGG
>WSXT02061714.1:0-12622 GCA_011762715.2 Neuroterus valhalla
TAAAATTAGGCAACAAAACTTCTCTACCGCTTTGGGCAATCTTTGATCGAGTGCGCAGCACGAGACACGCGATGAGAATGTATTCATTAAAGCCCGAGAAGCTTTAACAAAAGAGAATTCACATTCATCAAGTTAAAGTAGTCGACATTTCGCCTTTGAGTTTTACAAGCTCTATATAAAACTGTGGGGAGGTACAAAGACCGAGCGCGTAGCGCGAGGCAAATTCATAACCGAGCGCGGAGCGCGAGGTGAGATCACCATCGAGCGCGAAGCGAAGCGAGCTGCGCGCGGAGCGCGCGATGAGAATGTCCCCGCGAAGCGGGCAGATTTTTTTTTTTTGTTTTAGTTGCATGTATCATCGTATATATCATGCGGTATCGTGAGAGTGCGCAGGTACTACAAATTTTTGGTTGGTGATCAGGCGCGTAGCCAGAAAAATTTTTCGGGGGGGGGGGGGGGATTAACCCCCTGGCTACGCGCCTGTTGGTAATATATCGTTGACGGCACTACAGTGAATGTCTGACGCTCTAGATGTCAAACCTCCATCATTTCCGAGTGGAGTTGTTGAAATTTGGTCCCAAATTACGGCCATGTGCGTTATGAATCGCGAAACTCTTTCTTATTGACTTATAGGTGGGAGTTATAGAATTTCATCTATAACCTTCACCACGAGACTTGGGAAAAGGAGAAGATATATTACCTACATTATTTTGATGACCAGTCACAGGGGTCTCTTCTCGTTCCCGTAGGATTTGGGGGAAGGGTAAGATATGTAACCCAGATTATTCCCATAATCAGTCACAGGGGTGACTTTCCGCCCTTAGAGACTTGGGAAAAAGGGAAATTAGAGGACTCACATCATTTCCATGACCAGTCACAGTGGTGCCTTCCTGCTCCCCGCGAAACTTGGAAATGGGGATAATACGTTTTGACAAATTGTACTCTTTTGGTTGAAATTAAACAATTTGGTTTGAAATTCAACATTTCTGCTGGGGATTCGTCTCTGTGGCTTTGAGGAGCAACTGTTCCAACAGATGTCTCTGCTTTCAGTTCCCGCCTTTATGCCCTCTCTCTATAATCTTTTCGACTCGACCCTCACCAGGCGCGGATCCAGGGGGCAAGAGGGAGGGGGGTTCACTCCTCCCCGAAATTTTTGACACGTTAAGCGCGCTAACCT
Source organism: Neuroterus valhalla (assembly GCA_011762715.2). Classification (NCBI taxonomy): domain Eukaryota; kingdom Metazoa; phylum Arthropoda; class Insecta; order Hymenoptera; family Cynipidae; genus Neuroterus; species Neuroterus valhalla. Next base: position 1,178 of record WSXT02061714.1, read on the forward strand.
AGAATGTATTCTAGGTTAGCGCGCTTCAGATGTGCCTAAAATGTACTTTTTTCACTCATTTTGAAAAACCCCACCGAAATATTTTTCTGGATGCCCCCCTGACCCTCACACTCCACTCACGAGCTCCACTCACGTGTTTGTGTGAGAGGAATAATGGATGGAAGTTGTGAAGATGTGGAATGTATGGAGAGACTAGAAGAGATGAGGGAAGATAGAGCTAACGGTTTGCAAAGGTGAAAGGAATTAAATGAAGGCAGGGATGTCCAACGCAAGGTTAGCGCGATTCTCCTTCCTTCCCCTTCTCCGAGCCTTCATCGAGAATTCTCTCCTCGGTCCGCAACGAGCTTTGTCCGACTACGCCTGACCACGCCTACTTGCGCGCACTGTACACACAGCCTGGCCGCCGAGGGACCCCGTTCCACATCGCGATCACCGCATACACGCATCAAGGGTTGTTAGAGATTAGATTGACGAGTGACAGTTATTTACACCGTTGCTCACGTGTTGGACACCTCTGATATAAAGTAAACATTCGAGAAGAATGTGAAATTTAGTATGGTGAGAGGAAACAGAAGCGTTTTAAGCTTGACAATGGGCGCACAGTAGTATGTATTAGGGCGTTTGTGTAACAATATATAGTATGTGCGTAGCTATTCAAAATGTGAATTAGGAAATATAATTATGAGGAGCATAAACATTGAAATGATAATCCTGACGAATACAATTTATAACAATAATCGATGAATAAATTGTAGGAAAAAAATACAGGCTTCCAAAGCAAGGGACAAACGGTATATACTATAGCAAAATCATCGAATCACGAGTTTCTAATCAATGTTGTGGAGAAACTAGACGGTGATACTTTTTGGGCAAAAATATTTGTTACAAGATGAACGTATCTAGCATCCTTTGGTTTTTCGAAAGAGTTTCATGGTTTCTAAAGATGTTGAAACAAACAAACCTTCAATTTTCTTGTCTCGCCCTATACCTTCCGTGTATAAGAGATGGACTTTGATCAACAATATCTTTAAAACTAGACGGTCCATTGATTTAAAACTTTGCACAGATCTTGATTTATTTATAAACTTGAAGTCCTTAAAGTTTTGTTGCAATATTTGTCCCACCTCATCTTTTGACCCTAATGGAGGCTCGTATAGACTTATTTTTTCCGAATATTGCGTTGTTGTTTGTTTTTGTTTAAATATAAAATCACGTAATTCTTGCGCCTGAAAATCGGCACCGCCTTGCGCGCTGAATAGCAGTCACTGACGTGCACTGCCGTGCTGGTCTCGATTATCCTAGGTCTGGGGAATTATCCCCCGATCAAAACATTTTTTTGTTTGAAATAGCAACAATTATATTTTCCTTTGACGAGTCATCTCTCTAAAGTTTGATTAACCGGATTTTTATTTCAAACCTCGGATGTTGCTATTTAATCCAAACTGGACTAAAAATCCAAACGTCTTTTAGGAAATCCCCTTCTTTGACTCCAAAATTCAACGATTCGGTTGGACATGCAACTGCCTTTTTCATATTCGTCCATTTAGTTGGAAATTGAACTGTTTGCTTTTTCATTCATAAAAATTCATGTTTTTCGTTTCATTCGTCGTCTTTTTTCTGGAACATTCGTCGTTTTAGACTGAGAACTCAACTCTTTTGTTGAATATTATCTCTTTTGGTAATGAATAATTTTTCTTTTTTGATTGAACTTTAAAATTTTTAATTGTAAATGGAATATATCTTGACTTTTTATTTGAAGGGTGTCATATTGATTTCAATTTTGGTACATCAATTTTATTCAATAATATTTATACACATATTTCAGTAGAAAATCACCCCATTCTTATGTTCCATTCAATAAATTAGAAGCGGAGAACATCAATTTGCTTCCCGAATGGAAAAAAAAGAATAAGTAAAGAGAAAAGTCTTATGATTTTGGGAACAAATATGTTGATAGTTTTCCAGAAATTGATAAATCCCAGACGTTTGAAAGTCAATTCAGATCAGGAGATAATTCCTTAGACCTGGGAGCACTGGAGTGCATTTATGTTACCCATCGCAGTACTAGCGCCGAAAATACAGTTTAAAATTTCCAACAATACGAATCACGGTAATACGTCCAGTTACGAAATTTCCATTACCGACGATTCAGGGTCGACATAGACGTTACCCGCTGCATCTGTCGAGGATACTCGAGGCCGGCATGGCAGTGCACGCCAATGACCGCTATTCATCACGCAAGACGGTGCCGATTTTCAGGCGCAAGGATCACTTGACTTTCAATTTAAATAAAAATAGACAACAACGCAATATTCTGGAAAAAAAGTCTATACGAGCCTCGATTGGGGTCTAAAGATGAGGTGTGACAAATATTACAACAAAAAATTCATTGTATTTCATTGTAGAGGAAACACAGGTCTTTAGAGCCTTGCGGTTTCCTTCCTTTCCAACTTTTATTTTATTCTGATTGTTTCTCAATCCATTTTTTTAACGCCTTCTTATTATTATAATACAAAAAATGTGTGCACTTTGAGACTATTGTATTAAACTTTTCTTTTCCTCAGAAAAAAATTATTATCTGGTCATATAATTTTCAATATCCTTAGTATCGTCGATAAATTATGGTCTAATAATTGATAATTGCAAGGTATACATTTATAGAGAAACTCATAGAGAAATTAGCAGCAATCAATCGCATTGAATGTTAATGTGCTTACGACTTTAATGCATCCCACATAAATCATGCATGTCAGAGATCGAAACCAAAAGTATTACTGTACGAATATTACAAAAAATATTAGTTTTGAGAAACATAAATTGTATTATATTTTATATTGATTCTCAGAATTTTTCTCAAGCTGGATAAAAACTTCGCAAACCATTAACTACGTTCCTATTAATTTATCATTTTCATTAGAAAACTGATATGATACAATAACTCTTTTTTTACCCTCATAGAAATCGAGTTCGAGAATCAGTGGATATAAAGAGACACAGTGCACGTTGGTGAGAAGTTTTTGTTGGATTTGGTTGAAATTGAGGTGAGTGGGTGTAAAAAAAATGTTTAGGAGGTTTGGGAATGAGAGGGTAAAATAGTGTTCGAAAGGGGAGAGTTAGAGTATGGATATTTTTCACGATATTTTTCACGATATTTTTCACGATATTTTCCACCATTCTCTAGAGACGCTAGAGACGGTGAAAAAGGTTGGGATCTATCGAAAGTTGCATTGAACGGAAAAGAGGGGGAAGGTGCAGTGAGGGAATAGAAGAAATAGCAGTAACTCTAAAAACTCCAAAAACTATTAGGACGTCACCAGGGATAGAAGTAGTGATAGTGAGAGGACTGTAGATAGCAGAGATGAGGCTGGAGGGGCGTCGGAAAACCTCAGTTTAGAAAAAATACGTGAAATGATAGTAGAGGTAATAGAAATGCAGGAAAAAAGACAGGAGAAAAAAGGGGAAGAAATAAAACAGGAGATAAGACGGGAAATGGCGGAACTTAGGAGAGAAATGGAAAAATGGGACAAAGTGAGGGAAAACTTGTGGAAGAAGATGTAGAGCCTAGAGGAAGAACTAGAGAAGCAGGAGGGGCCAAAAAAAAGAGAAGAGGTGTTTGAAAGTAGGATAGGAAATATACAAACCGCAACCCAGAAATCAAAAGGGGGGAGACAGTGAAAGGTGAGGGGGATAAGGGGAGGCTGAGAAAAATAGAAAAGGGAATGGGGGAGAGTGAGAGAGAGGAAAGGAGGAACAATATAGTGATGGAAGGTATAATATTGGAGGAGCGGAATTTGGAAGAAGGTGTACAAGAAGTCCTAAATAGAATAAATGCGAAGGTACTAGTAGAAAAAGTGAAAGGTATAGAAAGGGATGATGGAAGAAGGTACAAAATGGCGCTGGTGAAACTGAAGGACAAGGAAGATAAGAGGGAGGTTATGTTAAAGAAAAGGCAATAATATGGAAGTGAACAGAGAATAGAAGATGATTGGACACGGGAACAAACGAATATGCAGTATAAGTTGAGGAAAATAGCGAGAGAGGAGAAGAGAAACATAGCGAAACATGGGTTGAGTATGGAAAAATAAAAATACGAGATATAAGGTGGGATTAGGATGATGATGCAGAACAGTTAGTAAAAAGTGCGGTGTCAGGGGACTAGAAGAGAAAGGAAGGGAAGAGGGGGGAATAAGAAATAGTAGAGAGCAAAAAGAAAAAGGGAAGGAAGAGAGGGGTGAACGGAAAATATGGGACTGGAATGTAGCAGGTTTGGAGAGAAAAGATAGTGAATTTATGAGAAATTTGAAACAGTGGGAGGTGGTAGTGATGATGGAAACGCGGCTAGATGACAAAGGATGGGAAAGGGTAAGAGGAAGGTTACCAAAAGGATACAGTTGGCAGATTCAAAATGCAAAGAGGAGGAACAGGGAAGGCAGACCAATGAGAGGGATTTTGATGGAAACAAGCAAGGAATATCTAGCAGGGAGGGATAGGGGAGCAATGGAGGAGCAAATGGATAGATTATTGGTAGAAGAGATAAAGATGGGAGGAGAGAGATGGAAGATAGTTGGGGTGTATGTGAAAGGAGGTATGCAGCAGAAATCTAAGGAGATAAAAGGGCTGATGGAAGAAAATGAAGATGGGACTAAGCTTGTATCAGGAGGAGATTTTAATGCAAGAACAGGAGTAATGGAGGAAGGGAATGGGGAAAAGAGCGGAGAAGAAAATCCAAGGCAAGGTACTAAATTGGGAAGGAAAGAAATAGTTTAAGTGCTTAGAGGAAATGGGATGGTTTATCATAAACGGAGATATAGAGGGGGATGAGGAAAGTTAATACACACGTTCGGGAGGTGGAAAGGGAACAGTCATTGACTATATAATAGTAGATGACGAGGTAACAGAGAAGTCAAGAAACTAAAGGTAGGAGATTTAATAGATTTTGATAACTTTTCATTAATTCTGACGTTAGAAGGGGATAAGGGTATTGAAGATACTGATGAAATAAAAGTAAAGGTAAGAAGAACAGGAATAGATGATTGGTCAATAGAAGGAAAAGAGAAACTAAAAGAGGAGCTCCAGAATATAAAACTTGGAGGAGGAAATCTCAATGAAGGGATGGAAATAATGATAGGAAAAATAATAAGAGTGTTAAAGGAAACAAGTAGTAAAGCCGTTAGTGGGTGAGAGAACAGGAATAGATGGGATGAGGAATGTAGAGAAAAAGAGGGGGGTAAAAAAGGATCTTAGGAGATAAAGGAAAGAAAAAAGGAGTAGAGATGAATATAGGGGAAAGAAGAGGAAATGTACTGAGATGTGTGATAAGAAAAAGAGGAGGGAAATAGGAGGTGTAAAGGAGAGGCGGAGAAGGCCATAACAGAAGATGGGGTTTGGAAAGTAGTAAATAAAGAGAGGAAAAGGAGGAAGAGGTTGAACCAGGATATAGAGATGGTACAATGGGAAAAGTATTTCATGGATCTGCTAGGAGGGGTAGAGAATAAAGTGAGGAAGGGTGGAAGAGAGGGAGGGAAAAGGGACTATGAAGAGGACAAACCAAGAAAAGAAATAATCAATTTTTAGGAATAATGAAAGAGAGGAAAGCTCCAGGTCTGGATAAGATTCCAAATGAAGTATGGAATTATGAGGGACATGAACTGAATAAATAGGCGTGGATAATGTGCAATAGAGTATGGAGAAGAGAAGGTTGGCCAGAGATATAGAAAGGGGGGTTAGTGTTACCAATATTGAAATAAGGCAAAGAAGAGGAGATTGAGGATAATAGGGGAGTGATGCTAATGCCAACCTTGTACAAGTTGTATGTAAGGGTATCATCAGTGAGATGAAAGAAAGAAGTGGAGGAAAAAGAGATAGTGCCACCAAATCAAACAGGGTTTAGGAAAGAAATAGAGGTAATGGATAACATATACGTTGTAAATTACACAATAAACAGGAGGGTTCAAGAGGTGAAGTGATAGCTATGTTTGTAGACCTAAAAGCGGCGTTCGATTCCCTAGACCGGGAAGAGAAAGGAAAGGTTATGGTAAAAAAAGGAATAAGGGAAGGTCGAATAAAGAGAGTTTCAGATATATTTCATGAGAAAAAAAGCAGACTACAAGTAGCCGATCAAGTAGGCAATAGTTTCTGGTTCGTGAGAGGAGAGATGCAAGGGTGTCCTCTGAACCCACTTTTATTTAATATCTTGATCTCAGACTTGGAAGAAGCAATGAGCAGGAAAGGACGGGGAGGTTTTAAGATGGTGGAGAAAGTAAAGATATATACACTGGCATACGCAGATGATATAGTAATGATGGCAGAGATTGAAGAGGAAATGGCGGGTCTAGTTACAGGGTTGGAGAAATACTTAGCTGAGAAGAAATTGACATTGAATGTAGGAAGGATGCAGATAATCAGGTTTAGAAAAGGAGGGGGAAGAAAGAAAGTATGGACTAGGAGATAGAAGGTTGTGAAGATAGAAGAAGTAAAAGAGTTCAAATATTTGGGAAACGCCTTGCAAGCAAATGGAGATCAGAAGGTGAATATAAGAGAAAGAGTGAGAAAAGCGGCAGGGGTACTAAAGCAGGTATAAGGAATAGGAAAAAAAAGATTCAAGAAAGATTGGGACTTGAGAATGTGGTTGTTTGATACTCTTGTATGGCTAGCTTAAGGATAAGGAGCAGAAATACGGGGATGGAAGGAAAGGGAAGAGATTGAAAGGTTACAGGAATGATAGGTGAGATGGACACTAGGAGTGGATTGGGGGAAGCTTGGATATATGGTGAGAGAGGAAATGCAAAGGGATAAATTAGGTATCAGAGCGGGGAAGAGGGCATGGAAATTCGAAGAAAAGCTGAGAGGTGGAGAGGGAGGGGATATAGCGAAAGAATGTCTGAAGGAGATAGAATAAAGAAGTGGTAGGGGGATTGAGTTAACAAAATGGGAAAAAGAAAGAAGGGAGTTACTTACAGATAGACATATAAAATTTGAAGATGTAGAAGAGAAAGAGAAGGAAAGTCAATTATTAGGAAGATGGCTGAGGGTAATGAAACCAAAATACAATAAATATTATAAGATAATACAAAAGAAAGGATCACCACAAAATTTGGAAAAGGGGTTAAGTGAAAAGGGATGAACAAGGATAGCAAGATTCAGATTGGGGAATGAGGTCAGGGAAGAGATTTATTGGGAAGAAAAAGAAGAAAGAAAAGTGCAGAATATGTGAATAGGAAGAAGAGATATGGGAACATGTATGGGAAGGATGTATGAGAGGAATGGAGGATAAAGGAAGCTGGCAAGAAAACGTGGGAAGCATTCTGGGGGAAGAAGGACAAAGGGAGGAGTGGACGAGGGAATCGGAGGAAGCTAGAGGAGCGAATGAGATACAATGGAAAAATGATTGTGTAGAGGGAAATCTTTGTATGTGAAGGAATGGAAGTTATGTAAACCCTTAGGAGACACATTATGAATGAAGAAGTAGAACAAGAGAAATAAGGGAAACAATAAGACGAACATCTAACAAAATGTTTAAATTTTCAACCAGAAAAGATTCGTGATTTGAGAGAGAAACGGAATAGATGTTTTGATTCCTAACTCGAAAAATCAATCTCTCTCTAAAAAGTCAGTCATTTATTTCAATAAAAAACATTAATTTTCCACCAAATGCGATTTGAGTAGAAAAATAAATTTCAACAAGAGAAATGAATTTTCAACCGGGAAAGATTTTGCGTCGAAAGAACCTTTTATATTCCAGAACAAAAATATAGATCTTTGATCAAAAATATCCTTCTTAAAAAGAGATATTTTTTTTTTTATATAGAATAATTTCCAAAAAAAAGGTTCGTTTTTCACAAAAAAGCTACATATAAGATCACGATTTTTAAACAAATTATTATATTTGCAACACAAAAGATCCTTTTTAATGAAGAAAAGGAATTTTCCACAAAGCAATTGATGAAAAGAATTGCGATGAAAATAGAAAAATCTCTTATGAAAAGGTTGAATCTTTAATAATAATTGAAGATGAGTTTCCAACGAAGCATAAAATCGGATTGATTTTTGGGTTAGAAATTCAACTGCTTGGTTGATAATTAGTCCAATTTGATGCTTTGTTGGAAACTCATCTTCAATTATTAATGATCCAACCTTTCTTAGGAGATTTTTCTATTTTCTTTGCAAATTTTATCCATAAATTGTTTTGTGGAAAATTCCTTCTCTTTATTAGAAAGGATCTTTTGTATTACAAATATAATAATTTGTTAACCCATGATCTAATATGTAGCTATCTAATATTTATCTAATATGTATCTAATATGTAGCTATTTTGTGAAAAAAAAGTGGAATTTATTTTTCCACTCTCATCGCTTTTGGTATAGAATTAATATTTTTCATTAGAATCAGTGACTGACTCTTTAGAGGGAGATTGATGTTTGAAAGTTTTGAATGAAAATATTTATTCCGTTTCTCTCTCAAATCATGAATTTTTTTCTGGTTGAAAATTTAAGCATTTTGTTGGATATTCGGGTTCTTGTTTTCCTAATTTCTCTTGTTTGATACAATAATTTCCGAACTCAATTTCTATATGGCTAAAAAGAGAGGTATTGTTTAAAATCAATTTTCCATAAAGATTATAAATTATTAATAACGAATTGAATTGTTTGCAACGTTTTCAACCAGCTTGGAAAAAATTCTGGAAATCAATGTATAATATAATACATTTTTGTTTCTAAAAAATATTATTTTTTATAATATTCGTGCAGTAATACTATTCGTTTCCATCTCTAACATGCAAGATTTATGTGGGATGCATGAGAGTCGTAAAAAAATGGCAGAACAATTAACGAGAATGTCAACGAAAATGTAATAAAATTTTCTCATTCAATAATTATGAAATTAGTTGTCAAGCTTCCAAGCACATAAATATTCAATGCGATTGATTGCTGCTAATTTCTCTATGATTTGAAGATATGCTTGCTATTTACCAATGTATACCCTGCAATTATTAATTATTATACCATAATTGATCGACGGTACTTGAAATAATGAAAATGATATAACTAGATAATAATTTTTTTCTGAAGAAAAAAAAATCAATACAATAGTCTCAGAGTGCACAAATTTTTTGTATTATAATAATAAGAAGACGTTTAAAAAAATGTTTTGGGAAACAACCAGAAAAAAATAAAATTTGGAAAGGAAGGAAATCGCAAGGATGAACCATACTTTCCAAATATGAGGCCTCTTTTTTTTTAGAAAGTATATACTTGCATGTCGTGCTTTGATAGTGGGTAAGGACTACATAAAAATGAAGTCGGTTTAGAAAAATAGCATGCCGGTACATTAACGTAGAACGATCAGTTATTGATTTAAGAAACATAAAAAGGCAAAGGATTGTCATTCGAGATTATTGCTATCCTCATGTATGTGTGGACGTGTATGTGTATTTATTGATTTCCTTTTCAAGGATTTACTAAAGACCTATGTTCCCTTAACAATGAGTGCCTTGAACTACTTATTCTAACTTAAGGTGCATCGTCGAGACAGGCTTTCGCCAAAGCCTTTATTCTATTAAACTGATGAATTTCTTGTTGTAATATTTGTCCCACCTCATCTTTAGACCCTAATGGATGCTCGTATAGACTTCTTTTCTCCGAATATTGCGTTGTTGTTTTTTATTGCTTATATTCAAAATCAAGTGATTCTTGCGCCTGAAAATCGGCACCGCCTTGCATGCTGAATAGCGGTGATTGGCGTGCACTGCCATGCCGGCCTCGAGCATCCTTGACAAATGCAACGGGTAACGTCCATGTCGACCCTGAACCATTGAATTGAAATCAGTATGACACCCTTCAAATAGAAATCCAAAATATATCTCATTTGAAATGAAAAATTTCAAAGTTCAACCAAAAAAGAAAAATTGTTTATTACCAAAAGAGATAATATCCAGTAAAAGAGTTGACTCTTCAGGCTCAAACGACAAATGTTTCAGGAAAAAAGACAAATGAAACGGAAAGCATTAATTTTCATTAATTAAAAAGCAAACAGTTCAATTCTCAACTGAATGAACGAATACGAGAAAGGCGGTTGCATTTTCAACCGAATCGTTGAACTTTGGAATCAAAGAAGGTATTTTTTTGAAAGACCTTTGGATTTTTAGTCCATTTTGTAATAAATAGTTACAGTTTTCACGAAAAATATGAAGGTTGATATTCCATCCGACGCAACATCCGAAATTTGAAATAAGAATCCGTTGAATCAAACTATACTGCAACTTCAATCGAAATTCACCCGAACGTCGCAATTCTTCAAAATGAGCTCGCTGACGAGACGGTGCGGGGGTTTTGAAGAGGGCCGCTCTCCGCCATTCTCGCGTCTATTCGGCCATAACTGTTTACGTTTCAGCTCACTCGATCCTGTATGAAAGCCGTCGATACCCAAGCCCGAAGCGGTAATGGGATCGAGTTTCCAGTGTATACAGAGATGATTCGTCTAAAAAAAATATAAATATATTTCGGCTAGCGCCGAAAATACATTTTAAAATTTCCAACAATACGAATCATGTTAATACGCCCAGTTACGAAATTTCCATTACCAACGGTTCAGGGTTGACATGGACGTTACCCGTTTCCATTTGTCGAGGATGCTCGAGGCCGGCATAGCAGTACGCGCCAATCATAGCTATTCAGCATGCAAGTCGGTGCTGATTTTCAGGCGCAAGAATCACTTGATTTTATATTTTAACAAAAACAAACAAGAACAATATATTCAGAAAAAAAGTCTATACGAGCCTCCATTTGGGTGAAAAGATGAGGTGGAACAAACATTACAACAAACAATTAAACAGTGTAAGAGAATAATGGCTTCGGCGAAAGCCGATCTTTGACGAAGCACCTATAACGCTCAAAATATATTTTTTTTTGGCTCATTGCTTTTAAGGTGCTTTGATTACAAAGCAAAATCCACGCTATCTTTCTGAAACTATGAGGACTTCAGGTTTATAAATGAATCGAAATTTGTGCTAAGTTCTAGATCGATAGACCTTCTAGTATTCAAGATATTGTTTATCAAAGTTCCATCGTTCCCATCGTTCCGGTACGAGCAAAACAATTGACAAGAGGTCAAAAGTAAAAAAAATGGGTTTTCTGCGATTTTCTTCAAAACGATAAGTTTTATCGCAAAATTACTCAAGACAAAAATTGTAGATCAATAAATTATCTATAAAAAAAGTATCTGTAACTTTTTTCATGAAAGCTACCGTTTCTGCGATATAATGATTCAGAAAGTTGTAAGCGTCATTGTATGCACAAGTTTCCACGCCACCTCGGAGGTAGTGTACTTAGCGCGTTTTTTTTAAAGTGGTTTCCCCAGTAGGCCAATTCCACGGGTCTGTTGTGATTATGTTCAAATAAAAACTATTGCATAATAAGATTTTTTTTTTTTTTTTTTTTGATCTTCTGA
>WSXT02061736.1:0-12621 GCA_011762715.2 Neuroterus valhalla
AGGGACGCGTGGCGGTCTCGGGTAGATGAGGCAATGAACTTTCGAGTTCCAAATGCTGATAAATAATAATAAAAAAAATTTGATAATCGTAAATGATTCGCGGGTGGCATAGGAAAGACACGGTCTGGTGGTGGCAGAGCGGGAAAACCGGCTGCCGTCACCCGGCGTTCGCACCAGAAATTGAACTCACGCGTTTAAACTGAGAAATAATGCAATATCTTAGCAACAAATGGGCATGAGGATACGTTCTTTTTTTAATTTGGGCTACGGTTCCGTGCTGATAGCAATTTTGTTGATATCGTCTTCAGAAAATAATAATCAACTCTCGAAATTTACGCCTACTTCATTTATACACTTCTACTTCTGCGATTGATTTATTGTCAATTAGATAGAATGGAGAAAGTACCTCCTTCTTTCTTATTTCACCATTCTGATTTTTCATATGATAATATTAGAAACAGAAGGTACATTCTCCAGTCAATCTGATGAACAATAAGTCAATCGCAAAAGTAAGAAAGTATAAGTGAAGTGGTTTTGAGTTTCGGGAGTTAGCTATAATTTTCTGAAGACGTTATCACCTAAATTTGCTATCAGCACGGAACCGTAGCCCGAAAAAAAACATCGTTATGTCCATTTGTTGCTGAAATATTGCATTATTTCTTAGTTTAATCGCGTTAGTTCAATTTCTGTGAAGATCGCCCTCTCAACAGGATGTCAGGGGAACTTCAGGGTAAGGCGACTTGGGGTGAGACTTCCCCATCTGTATCTCTCCTTGCCCCCCCACCCCTCTCTTTCTTACTCCCTCTTAATCCTTCGCATCTCACACTCATATTGACACTAGCCGACTAGCGGTATACAGCAGTGAATAGCGGCATGCGCTAAACATGCTTCTTGAAAGGTGTGGTTTTTTACGTGCGTGAATTGAGTTGCAGTTTTGTTTGTGATCACTGGAGTGTTGTAAAATTATTAAGTGTATTCGTTATGAAATTACTGGATCCACAATAAAAAATGGATGATACAACTTGAAATAACTGTGATACACCAAGTACCAGGTGAGTAATTATCTTACTATTCCAGTTAATACATTGTGACTGCTTTTGGAAATTTATGTTTGTCAAAAAATTTTGGAGATAAAGAGCAAGCACATAGCACCTTATTATCGTTTATTCCTTGAAAAAAGTGAGAGCAAACATGCATCAGCTGTGTTTATAGTTTTATACCAGAGTCTCTCTCTGCCAGTGCTTCCAAAATGTAGCATTTATGATACTGCGCTTGCGTCGTGCATGGCGCCTCTTTGAGGGCTCTTCGCGCGCTAATTTGAAATTTATAGATACGTTTAATAATATTCATAATTGAAAAAAACAAACATATTTTATTATGTATAAGCAGTAGTAAGGTATGAATTTGGTTTCTGGATTATGTAGCAACATATATATTTACTTGATTTATTCCGTTCAATTTTTAATTCGTCAAACATTGAAGAAAATTAATATTACCGTAGAAGCCTGCTCCTCGTACTCGTCTCTAATGAAAGAATGCATTTTGTTCATAATTTACTTTCCAAATCATTTCTATTATATTTTATAATCAATTAAATTTTAAAAGTGATAACCATCAAAAAAATTTCTTTCAAAACTAATTACTATCTCAAAGTTTTGATAATACTATTAAATAGAATATATCGAATGAAGAAAAGGAACGTTTTATGAAATCTTGAGAAGAAATCGAAAACAATAAATTTAGAGTTTTAGATCAATCACGAAGATTCGTGATTGATAACCGATTAAAAATGTGAGCCGTAAATCACGAAAATTCGCGATTAATATCCAATACACCGATCGGAGCTATTAATCACGAAACTTCTGTATGTATAGGTAATACAACAGTTGTGAACTATTCATATCCAAATTTTTTGATCAATAGCTCGGAATTCTTACCTAGCTGTTGATACGGAAAGTCGTGTTTTCAGGGAAAAGAATGTGTTTATCTAGCTCCAGATACAGGAGATGTTTTTTACCAATCTATTTACGAGGAAAATATTATTCTCTGTGAAAAAAATCGAAATTTCGTGAAATGTGGGGATGAATAGCCCGAAGTCCTAAACTCGCTGTTAATATCAAGAATGTTACCCTCTACGGAAGAAATTCAAATTTCGGTATGAGGAGCTGGAAGTTCTAACCTAGCTATTAATAGGAAAAATGTTATCCTCTATGTAAAAAGTGTGGAAAATATTTATTTAATGGAAATATTTTATTTTTAAAGAAGAAATAAAGGGGGGGGGGGAAGGCGGACGCTACACCCACCCCCTTTTTAACCGGGGGGGGGGGGGGGGGGGGATACCCCCACGGCTGGTTCCAGAAATAATGTAGATCGCATACGTTCCCCTTTTCTCAAATCTCGTGGGGAGCAAAAAGGCACCCCTGTAACTGGTCATAGAAATGATGTAGTTCGCATACCATCCCTATTTCCAACATCTATCCAGCTATTTATCCCAGTACTTCCCAAATACTTCCCAAAATTCTAATTTTTTTTATAGATAATAACATTTTTCGTATTAATAGATATGTAAATACATTTCTTTTCATAGAGAATACAATTTTCCATATTAACAGCTAGGTATGAATTTTGAAGTATTTAACCCAAAATGTTTGTATTAGTAGTTCAGGATTGGTAAATTGGCTATTTATACGGAAATTTCGTTATTAATAGCCGAGATCAGTTCGCTATTAACCCCAAATTTTCGTGATCATTAACGTCAATCGTTAATTCGGCTATCATCTCGAATTTTCGTGATTGATAGAAACGGCTCATGAAATTTGACGATTTGGGACGTCCTTGAGGAAGCTTCAATTTCCAATATTTGAAAGAAATATATTTTGACTTTTGAATCGAGGATGATACTCCATGTTTATGCATAGAAATTCTGTCATGGCCTCAAATATTTTTTGAAAAACCTCATCAAGTACTAAGCTACGATTTTTACATGCTCAAATACATTTTTTTATTATAAATAGTATTGAAAGTTATTTGTGCATTCCAATTAAGCATGCAAACAACGTCCAATGAGTCTCTTCCCCTTTCACTACTGATTATTTCTTTGGTTGTCGTAGATGTTCGTCCACAACAAGAACAATTGGATCAAGATAGACGAGAAAGGAAGCGCAAACTTCATGCTGAATGCCAGAAAACATTCGAGGCAGAAAAAGAAAGATTGAAAAAAATGAATTCCTTCGCATTTTGCGCGATACAAATGGAGGAAGATGTTCTTCGACAACAGCAACAAGAAGAGCGATCAGAGCAAGAGAAACTAGAAAGGAAGCGCAAACTCAATGCTGAATGCCAGAGAAGATACAAGGCAAAAAAACGATTAGAAAAAAAGAATTCAGACGCAGCAACTGCACCCACAGATGTGATAACTGAATTGGAAAATGCAATAAGAATAATGACAAATAAAGGAGAAAGCTCTACAAATATTCAAGTGAAGAAAAAAACGAAAACGAATTATGAATCAGTTCGAGAATATCGAAATAGACAAAGACTTGCTAAAGAGAACTTTAGACGAATGCAAGAACTTCGATTGAATCAAACCATTGCAGGTCAATCTGAAAGGTCTGATTTTTATGTGCATAATACTTGATGCTCATTTCTCTAACTACTTTATTTTATGATGTTTAGCCCTTTCATGTTTCGAAAACTATATATTATAAATTCGAAAAAGTTTAAAAATAATGAATTTTGTCATGCATGCATGCTTTGTAAATGAGAAGTTTATGAAGATAATATAAAAGTTAAAAAATGGAATTCCCACGGAACCATAAAAAAGGAAACGATACTCGCAAAGGTAGTGTGTGCTGTGTTGTCAGTTGTAACCTCGAAAAGAATATTAACACTAATTTGAGTTTCCAAACAGTACCCAAATTTGGTAGTGGTACTATCACAGTGAGAAGTCTTGTTTGAGAAAGTATTGTTCTTGATAAACGTTCAGAATAATAATCTTAGCGAAGCCCTGTGTCAGCCATGTTTGTTTTGATCCAGCAGCGCCTCTTCACCCGCGGTGGTAGTTTTCTTTGCCAATATGAATGTAATGTTGACTATCTACACAACGATTACTCGATTTGAAAAATATACTGATCGAACATTTACAATTCTTCGAGAAGTACGAAAATTGATAAAGGATGTTCTCCGCAATCTCATGCGGCACATTCAGACTTTATGTGACTGGTCCAAGAAAGGTTTAGTCGATACTTATTTTGAAATACAAAAATTTATATTGTTGAACATTTCGAAAAAGATAGGAAAATAATAAACAACAGATATAATATAAGATTCAACAACAAAATTGAAATTCTGAAAAGAGAACAAGGGTATACAAATGTACGACTCAACAAACATAGAACTGCAAATAATAATAAAAATAGCGAAATTAACACCGATCCTTGATAAACAAATCCTTCGGACGTCACACGAAGAATTGAGACCCAGAACACTATGAAGAGCGTCGAATTATGTAAAAAACAGAGAAAAAAAGTGTGGATGTGCCGCATGAGATTGAGGACAATATCCTTTATGAATTTTCCTACTTCTCAAAAAATTGTATTATTATTCCCGGGCGTAAAATAGCTTGGACCTCAGCGTCTTTAAATTTTTCTACATTTGAAATTCAAACTTCCGTATATAACTTGAAAATTTGCCTCTCTGTGCACGGATCACTTTTCCTCCTTCCTCAACAGTGCAATGTAATGGTGTCATAAAAAAGCGGAAAAGATGTAATTTAATAGTTTCAAATACACGTTTGTGGAAGGATAATGAACTAAGTTATGACACCATGAAGTTGTATTTTTGATAAAAAATCAATTTTGGCATATTTTATTCATATTCCTGTGCCGTTTTAGAAGATAATCGAAATTCATCTGCATTTAGCGCCTTTCAATTGGATGAAGATGTTCTCCGACTACAGAAACAAAATACAGAGGAAGAGAGACTGAAAAGGAAGCGCAAACTTAATGCTGATTGTCAGAGAAGATACAAGGCAAAAAAACGATTAGAAAGAAAAAATTCAGATGCAATAACTGCATCGAAAGATGCAATATCTGCACCCACAGATGTAATAACTGCATTGGAAAATGCAATAAGGTCAATGGCAAATAGAGGGGAAAGCATAAAAAATATTCAAACGAAGAAAAGAACGAAACATGAATCAGTTAAAGAATATCGAAATAAACAGATACTTTCCAGAGAGAATTTCAGACGAATACAAGAACTTGGAATCCAAGAACCATTGGATACTGCAGGTCAATCTGGAAGGTCTGATTTTCATGTGCATAATACTTTATACTCATTTCTCTAACTATTTCATTTTATGATATTAAGCCCTGCCAATTTTCGGAAAACAAATCATCAATTTGAAAAAGTTAACAAATAATTAATTTTCCTTGATAGTAGAGGTAAACTCGATGATTCCCCTCCTGTTTTGTGAATGGAGGGGGCTTCACTCCCTCGACCCCCAATCGGTTGCCTCGCCCCCTGGGCCCCCACTGGGGGGCTTCACCACCCAAAACCCCTTGTCGTTTGCCCTGTTTTCGCTTCCCCCCCTTTCTTTGTTTGTTATGACATTAGTTTTTGAAAACAAAACTAAAAATTCTTCGGTCCTTTCGTTACTGTTTTACCCCCTCAAGCCACTCTTATGAGTCTCGTTTACCTCTACTATCAAGGAAAATAGTATACACACCTCGGGGAAAGCGGACGATAGCGTTACGTATGAGTTGAGCACCTCGGCTTCGCCTTGATGCTCAACCTCATACTCGGCGCGGAATCAACCGTTTTCCCTCTCGGTGTGTAATGTACTATGGTTAAGCATGTATGGTTCGCAAAGGATTATGGTTCGAAGGAGATTTATATACTGTTTCCGGTATACATACAGAAATTTCGAAACAAATATTAACAGTAACTCACTTTTAATAAATTTAATATTGACTTCCTACATAACGATCACTCGCTATGAAAAATATACCATTTGAAATTTAATCTTTTGTATATCTGCCTCTGCGTACGGCTTACTCTTCTGTTCTCTCAACAATGCTATGGAATGGTACCATGAAAACCCCAAAAAGATGTAATTTAACAGTTTCAGCTACGCGTTGGTCAAAGAAAAATGAACTAAGTTATGCCACCATGATTTCGAGAAGTAATAAATTTCAAAATATTTCATGGATATTCTTGTGCCGTTTTAGAGGAAAATCTATATTTCCGTTATAATTTCCTTGCTCTATAAGCTTCGACACTGCAGCCGCTTGGCGGATGGGGGCTAGAAAAAGTGTAACAGAGACCAAACTGCGTGACTTTTGCTATAGTGCGTTACAGCCATGCGTTTACTGCATAGTACGTCCATGGTTGCTCGGTTGCTTGCTTGGCTGTAAGACGGATGATTTTCTTGTGAAAACAATATTTGGGAATGTGTTTGTTTATTTATTACAAACATTCTTTGCAAAAATTAGTAACTCTTTTTTGTTAGTGAACATGAACTGTGAAAGTGATTCAGGAGAAGCTGAAGATAATAATGATAGAGTCTAGTAAGTAATGGATATTTATTTTAATCTTTAATTTCGAATATTTCGGAGCTCAGATAGGCATATCACTGCTAGAAATATATGTTTGAATTTTTAATTACATACAAGTGAAGTGTCATGCAATCACTGCTATTGAAATTTCAATTCCATTTGCATGTTGCACGATAATCCATCCCTAACCTCAAATTCTGCAGTTAAAAGTTCTTGCACTGAGCTACAGGATGATAATAATTGACAATACTCATTGAGCTATTGATTTTTGAACACATAGTTATGCTTATACTCAATTAATTAAGATATTTCGTATTTTTATCATTTTGTGCCCCCCCCCCCCCCCTTAGTCCGTTACTGCACAGTTTAGAGGTTATATACATGTTATTCGATTTTCAAATTCAAGTGATATTCAGATACGTTTATATTTGAATAGGTGGGGGGAATTTCCAAGAAATTTCCAACTGTGTAAATAAGGAATATTTTGCACAGCTACTTGTTGCTTGTATATCTATTTTTTATAAGATTTCATTTTTCCTTCCAATAGCAAATCGATTAAAAGTCGTGCTGAATATATGAGAGAATATCGACGGAAAATTAAATTAAGTCAAAAGAGGGACCTATTAGAAGAAAAAAAGGTGCCTAAAACTAGAGCACAAATAAATAAAGAGTATCGTGAAAGACAGAAAATGAAGATACAAATCGAACCTCCCAGGTAAGAGAACAGATGTTTTTATCCACCACTTATTACTTTATTGCTCATTAACATTTTTTAAGCTGATATATGCTTATTAACAATTTTTGAAATATCTGCTTTTGATTAGATTTTTTTTATAACCTAGATGTAACGGTTATAAGTTATAAGCAAATGGTAAGGATGTGATTTAATTACTTTAACTTTTAACGGTTTTTTTTCTTCCAATAGCAAATCGATTAAAAGTCGTGCTGAATATATGAAAGAATATCGACGGAAAGTTAAATTAACAAATCAAAGCATTCAACTGGATAACTTGCCATTGACAGATCAATCAAAGCATCGACAACAAAATGAAAGCGTATCTGAGGAGTCAGATTCTGAAAGTGAGTTTCAAGCATCAAAAGATAACTCTGAGCAAAGGTACGGTATCACTTACCTATAGCATGTTCTTCATACTTTTTCCATTAATATATTAATATATAATTGAACAATTATGAATGAAAAACTTTCAAAAATTGGATGAATTCAATTTTTAAAAATGGTTGGTATTAGAGGGTTTTCAGTTTAAAGTTTGAAAATAGGAAAATAAGCATTCCAACTGTCTCAATTCAAAACTTAAAAAGTTTGAATTAAAATCTTTCAAGAGGTGGAATCCCTGAATTGACTTTGAATTGATTGGCAAAATTGTCAATTTTTTCAAAATTAACAGTTTAAAACATATTCTACTGAAAACGTTCAAAATGTATGGCTTCCAGATTTAAAGTTTGCAAATGCATACGTTTACATTTGAATGTAATATTTCTACATTGAAAGTTCCGAATTTTCATGAATTTAGATACAAATGTAAGCAATGAATTGAAAATTTTAAAATAGATTCATCCACTAATATTTTGTACGTTTGCATATGAACCTATATTCTCTCAGTGAACTATTATTACCAGTATAATGTAAAAAGAAAATTCTGAATTTATGTTTGAAAATAAAAATTTATACGCATTTCAAATTTCTGTCGAGCCCATTCCGCCATTTTGGCCGATCTTGACCTGACGTCACACGCTAGCAAAAGTTTGCAAATAAGCCGGGCGGTTTATGTTTTTTCATAAAAAATAGAGAATGAAAAGTTCTATCGTTGGAACACAAGTGTCGAAAATTCAGAAAAATAATTTATATATGTACATCCAAAGGCGATGAACGAAAAAATGGTACAAAATTGTTGAGCCTGACATTTGCCTTGCAGCATCTATCTTTACCGTCAGTAGTATATTTTTGCGAAGATCATTTCAATGGAACTAAATATCTTTATTTCAAATTTTCAATAGAAAAATTTGTTGTTTGAATACATTAATCACTTATGTTGAAAGGTGTCATAAATGGGATGCTGAAAACGCTGGGATGATATGCAAGCTTTAACCTTAAAATTCATTTGTTTATTTACGCAAGAAGTATCACGAAAAGTAGTCATTTTTTCAATTTTTAATCATGCTACTGTTTTTGTAAAAAGGTATCCACTAAACAACGTATATAGTTTTTATTCGTATATTTATTAATTTTTTTTTCCTCTGAAAGCAAAATCAAAATATTGAATTTTGAGGTTAGAGCTCGCTATTTGTCAACAACCATGACACCCACATTCGATTATTTCTTCTTCTTATCTTTAATTTAAAATCGAAGGAATCGTATCTGGGCATATACTTTCACGCCTGAAAATGAATACTTTTAGTCAAAAAATCTTCATAATTGAGTTTTATTGTTGACCTCTTCAAAGTGTAAGTTTTATATCTTTTTTTTTCAATGAAAAATTTAGAATTGAAAGTGAATTATTTTCATAATTAAAAATTTATTAGAAGCTACTTGTAAATGGAACCCACGTCGAATTGACAATAAATGAAATTATTTTGGTTCTGTTCTCTATCTTTGATGTCATACGAAAACTAAATGTGTCAATTGATGCCTAATATATGGTGGGTTTTCAGTTGATAAATATTCAAATCAATTGTGAGTAAAAAATTCAACATTTTAAATGATATGTTGTATATAAACGTAGTTTATTGTGTTCTTAGTTTTTTCCCCAAAATTTCAATTATATATCTTACTCAGTGCGAACGTGAGTTGCTGCAAAAAAAAATCGATAATTTTGGTCAGGCGAGTCATATAACAATGACATAAAGTTTTTTAACAGAATTTACTAACCCTTAATACATTCAATACTATGTTTAATTCGGAAAATACGATTTTAGAAATACTTTTGAAGACATAACTGTTTAAACAAATTATATTGTAAACCGTCAATACTCAATTCGAAGTATATTCGAATTAAAAGAAAACACAAATAATTTATTGTATGAACAATGACATGAAGCTTTTTAAAATATTTCTGGAAAATAAATTGTCTCACTAAATCATATTTGATCAAACAATTGAAGAATGGTGAATATATTTTTCCTACACATTGTAAAGTCAGAAAAATTATTATATCCTATTTTATTCAATTTTTTCGTTATCAAAATAAAACTCATAAGAATTGATCAAATTAATGGTTAACAATTAACGGTAGAAGAAATGTATAAAAATTATAAAATTATACATCAAAAAGTAGCATAGGGTACCAATTTGGAGAAAAAGTGGATATCTCTGGCTTGATTTTCAAAAAATTCAAAAATAAACAATAAATAATTTTCCAAATAATAACATAATGTTTTTGAGAATTTCAGTACTCCAAACAATGATAAACTAGTAAATTTTAATAATAAAAAAAGTGCTGGAAAAGACGTCGGAAATTCCCATTCGGGAATGGAAGTAATTGGTATTGTAATTTCCTTTCGTAGACACTCTTCTTCAATCTCTGGAAAACTTGGCACTTTTCGATCACACCCTGGCATATGAATTTAATATTTCGAAAATCCAAAATTCCCCCATGATGATTAAACAATATTTTGAAGTGCCGAGTGGCACGTGCTAACATTCGAATTTCGGGGGGGGAAAATTCATTTTCTTTCTCTAGAAATGGAAAATTTTGGGGGGTGGAGGGTGACTTGCTCTGCAGATCAGAAATCGTTTTTTTGGACCACCCTACTGTACATATACGAAATTTGTAATGATTTTTGAACGAATAGGAAGTTTTTTCTGCTCTTCAAATCGAAAACGGGACGGACACAAATTTTCTATAGGGTATTAAGACAGGTTCTCACCTTGTGGACCCGAAAAAGTGTACTTTATTTAGGAATTTTTTTTTAGAAAAGTATTGGAGATAAAAAGCTGAAAATTTTTTCTAGATATGACCATCCATTCATTCCAAGAATGCAATTTTTTGAATTGACTGAATGAAAAAGGGAGGGGGGTTATTTTTTTGATTGAACAATTTCCAATATTTTTGGCTGATTCTAGTTCATTTGTTAAAAAAAAACCTAAGGAACATTTTTAAAAAAATGTTGGTAACGATTGGTCCATTACAGCGTCTTCAATCACTTCCGGTAGCAGGAAAACCTCCCCACCGACATGCCACCATTTATGGACGCCCCCTCCCCCCTTTTTTTCATGCAGTCAATCGTACTCTTGAGAGGAATGTATATTCATATCCAGGAAAAATTTTCAGCTTTTTATCTTCAATACTTTTCTCAAAAAGAAATCCTAAAAAACGTAAATTTTTTCGGGTCCACAAGGTGAGAACCTGCCTTGAATGATCATGATGCTCTCAATAACTTGAAAAGTGAACACAAAATTTTAAGTGCATTTTCCCATTGAATATTCCTTATTGAATTATTTGAATGTATTCTAGTGGAAGAAAAGATTTGTTGGAAAACGAGAGTGCAGGCATTTTTAAATAATTTGTTGAAAATAATTATAAACAAATATTGGTTGACCGTTGATCTTTCTTGACCATAAATGCCGATAATAGGCATTTGTTCATAAAATTTGTTTGAAAGAATTATATGCAAATATCGGTCGACAAATTTTCTTCAATTGGAATCACTGACCAGATAGTTTGCACAGAATAAGAAGAAAAAACTATTTTCTTCTGCCCATAAATGCCGATGATAGGCATTTGTTTTTATAATTTGTTTAAAAAAATATAAACAAATATCAAGTGACAAATATTCATGATCCAGTGCCATTTTTACGATGAATGCAAGCAATCCAACGTGTATCCCACTTATTGACGACATGAGAACGCCGAATCAAAAATGTTGAAAATTAAATAAAAGTGATATTAATCTTTCTTCTTTGTTTTATGATCATCTTGATTTGTTTTATGAAGTCGTTCTAATGTAGATTATTTGACATGGTAAGTCTGTTTTGTACTGACCTGATATTCAAGAAAATTAAACAAAAAAATCGTTCCTTTAATTTAAAAAACTCACAAAACTCAACAAGATGTCAAGGAAAGTGTAGGGTAACGCGACTTAGGGTAAGGCTTCCCCCTCTGTATCCCCCCTGTCCTCCCTCTTTTTCTAGATCCTTCGCATCCCACACTTACATTGGCTCTCTTAACAGCACAGCAGAATAAAACAGTGCCAGTGTATTGTGATATCAGCGGCATACGCTGGACGCTATTCTTGAAGGGTGTGGTTCTACATTCGTGAATTAATACGCGATTTAGTGTGTGATCACTGCAGTGCTATAAAATTATCAAGTGTATTTACTAAAAAATTTCTTGAACGAAAGTCAGATATGGATAATACGACTTGAATAACTGTCATACACACCAAGTTCCAGGTGAGTAGATATTTTACTATTTCAGTCAATACCCGTTGACTGTTTTTTTTTTCAAATTTCTGTTTATCAGAAAAGTTTAAAGTTAGAGGGGAAGCACATACCACCTAATTATCGTTTATTCCTAGAAAAAAGAAAAGCAATTACTCCTCAGCTGTGTTTGTAGTTTTATATCAAAGTCTCTCTCTGACAGTGCTTCCAAAATGTAGCATTTACGATACTGCGCTTGCGTCGCGCATGGCGCCTCTTTGGGGGCTGTTCGCGCGCTAATTTGAAATGCATGGATACGTTTAATATTGTTTATAATAAAAAAAACCCTATATTCTGTTACATAAATTTTGATTTCTCATCAAAATCGCGC
Source organism: Neuroterus valhalla (assembly GCA_011762715.2). Classification (NCBI taxonomy): domain Eukaryota; kingdom Metazoa; phylum Arthropoda; class Insecta; order Hymenoptera; family Cynipidae; genus Neuroterus; species Neuroterus valhalla. The sequence goes on from WSXT02061736.1 coordinate 12,326, forward strand.
ATCAAATGAATTAAGAATACATAAGTACATTTTTGCAAATTGATAGGAATTTTTTCACGCTGTCAACTTACCTTATTATCGTTGAAAATCAAGTAAATGGGTACTTGACCCGCAATTCATTATGCTCGCCTGTTATAAAAATCATCAGCTCAGAATTTGATGATTGCTCTTATTTTAGGAACGCTAATAACAGACGTTCATATAAGAGTGCGATGGGCATAGTGTTCTAAAGAGTTTAAGTGCTCGGAGAAGTTCTCACGAGCACGAGAATATGCTCGGTTTTTATGTGCTCTGAG
>WSXT02061747.1:0-12621 GCA_011762715.2 Neuroterus valhalla
TCCCGAGCGAAGCGAGGGGAAGCACCACACGAGTTAGTGATCTGCGCCATTCGCCACTCGCCATGTAATATACTATTTTTGTTGGAAATTCAACTATCTTCCCTAAAACTCATCTTCCGGGATTGTAGATTCAACTTCTTCAGTAAAAAATCCAACTATATATATTCTTAAAAATAAATCCCATCCTTCTGGTTCTAATCTTCATCTCTTTTCGTACGAATTTTCCTCACTTCTATTTAATTGTTGAAAATTCAATTGTTCGGTTCAAAAATTTTTTTTGTCTTAAAATTTCAAGTGTTGTTCTCGAAAATTTTTCTTGCGACGTTAAAAATTCATCCAGTTTTGTAAAAAATTAGGCCGTTTGTTGGAAATAAACACTCCAGTTGAAAATAAATTGTTTTATTTAAAATTCGTTTTTCTGGTCCAAAAGTTTAGCAGTTTTGGTCAAATTGTTTGCCTTTGAATCCTTAAAAAACATTCATGGTTGAAATTAAAACATTATTGATGAAATTTCATCTTTTTGGTTTCAGTCTTAATATTTTCGGGTACAAATTTCTCTCATCCTTTTTTTCCGTCTTGTTGAGAAAGCAATGTCCTATTTTTGGCCTGAAAGTTTAACAAATTAGTTTAAAGTGTTTTAATTTCTTGGCTACTATTTATTTCATTTTCCTAATCGTTGGGGATACTTATATTGTACCTATGCTCATTAATAATTAAAAGTTCATAATAATTGAAGAAAAATGGTAAAATGATTCTAAGAGGGCGTTGGAAATATAATATCTTCGCCCGCAATAAGTATTTCTTTAATTTAATCCTTATGAGATTGGAATTGAATTGATTGATAAACCGCTGAGGGTTTTTTCTTCACAACCGATTGAGCTTGCTCGACAATTTGAAATAACCAAGCCGTGAAACCAAGAAACCTAACCATAAAGCTCGAATTAAATTTATTTTGAATTTATTCGATCGTCTCAGTTTCTGGATCAGGGGTGGATTGTAAGGGTATGGATGGATGGATGGATAGATGGATGGATGGTTTGGATTTGAGGGCAAAGGAGAAAAAGCCGCAGTCGACAAATTGCGAACTTGCCTCGGTTTTGGTTCAGTTCGACAGATGCACGAGTGCTCTCGACTCAAATCCCAATTCCCGTTCACCCCTCGGGACTTCCCCGTTTATATATATATTTCCTATTGGTTATTAGATCGGGGATGGATATTGTAATCACGTTCTTAACCGAGTAACGTCAAGCCCTCCTTCGATTCACGTGTGGGGTGCCCCCTGTGGGCCAAAGTACCCCTCGAATCAAATTTGGTAACCTGCAGAGTTTTTGTCATGAAAAATTTCAGTATTAGTTGATGAAAACTATAAACTTTGATACGAAATGGAATTAGGATTGTCGTACTGAGGGGTTGTCCATAAACTACGTTTTCAATCTGAGTTCCGAGCGGGGGGTAGGGGGGGGGGTCGCAAAAATCTACGGTTCTCAACATTTCTCAAAATATTCTCCGACTTTTAGTTTGATAATAACTTTTTCGGTGGGAAATTAATATTCTTGATTATAAAGTCAACTGTTTTGTTGAGAATTTGTCATTTTGGGGAAAGTTCTACACGGCTTGTTCGTGAATACATCTTCGTAGTGAGAATTCATCTTTTTGGTTGAAAATTAAAAACTTCTGTCGAAAAAGTTGTCATTATTGAATGAAAATTAAACTGTTTGATGAAAATTTTTATTTTAATCGGAGATTCAATCTTCTTAGCTGATGATTAATTGATTATGTTATGTTGTTGAGAAATTATTCTTTCCTGGTAGGAAACTAAACTGTTTGGTTGGAAATCCATCTTTTGAGATGAAAATTCATATTTTCAGTAGGAATTTATTCTTTCGGTTGTAATGGAATACTTTATTGAAGAATCCCTATTTTTGGTTCAAACTTTAACTGTTATGTTAAAAATTTTTCTGTTTAGTAGAAGATTCTCCTGTTTTGAAAAAATATCTTTTTAGTGTCATAAGTAGTGTCATAAATTATTATTATAAATTTCAATTGATTTGTTAAAAATTTGTCATTTTGAGGAAAATCAAACCCTTAATAGCAAAATGCAAATTTTTTGCCGGAAATTCTTTTTTTTTTCGTAAATTCTGATGATTATGCTCCCTCAGTGGAAAGTCCATCTATTTGATTAGAAATTCATCTTTTTAGTAAACACTTAACTTTTTAGTTGGTTTCTGGGAACACTATTGTTGAGAAACTATTCTTTTCTGGTGGGAAACTCAACTGTTTGATTAAAAATTCATCTTTCGAGATGAAAATTCAACAATTTTGTTCGATAGTCATTCTTTGTGGTTGAAAACTTATCTTCTTCTGTAAAAACCTAATATTCTTGTTTGAAAATTCATATTTTCAGTAAGAATTAATTCTTTTAGTTGGAAATGGAATAATTTTTTGACAAATCCTTATTTTTAGTTTCAAATTCAACTTTTATGTTCAAAATTGTGCTTTCATTGGAATATTCTACTGTTTGGTTCAAAATTCATTTCTTCTAGTAGAAACTCATACTTTTGGTTGCAAATTTAACACTTTTTTCTAAAAGTCACCACTCAGGGTAAACATACGGATTCATCGGAAATAGAATAATTTTGTGAGAAAGTCATCCGGTTCGAATAGGATGTACCTTTTTTGATAAAAATTCATCTTTTTTAGTAGACGAATTCAACTATTTGAATATTCATCTTATCTTGATTTGAGTTGGAATATTCATTTTGAAATTCAACTATTTAGTAAAAAATTTAACTTTTCGGTAAAAAATCCGTCTTCCTTTGTTAAAAATCAATATTCTTAGTTGGCAATTACCCTTTTTTGAGAAAATCCTCTTTTCGATTGGAAATTGAACACTTCCGTTGAAAAGTTTTCCTTTTCAATTCAACTATGTTTGAAAAATTTGTCTTTTTAGTAGAAGATTCCACTGTTTGGTCAAAAATTAATCTTTTTTAGTGAAAATTCATCTTATTGGTTGGATTTTGAGCAATCTCATCAGTCATAATTAATGTTGTAAATTTCATCTGATTTATTAAAATTTCTTCGTTTCGGGAAAAATTCAACCCTTCATATGAAAATGCATATTTTTTGCCAGAAATTCTTTTTTTTTTAAATTCAATTCCACCGGCTGATGATTATTCTTCCTTCGTAGAAAATTCAACTGTATGGTTGAAAATTTTCCCTTTCCGGTTGAAGTTCAACTATTCTGTAGGAAAGCTATCTCGTCCGATTGAAATTTCCTTTTTTCATTAGGAACCTATTTTTGAAATGAAAATTCAACTCTTCATTAAAAAATTCATCTTTTTGGATGAACAAATTTTGTTTAACAATCATCCTTTATTGTCGAAAATTCGCCTTTATTCGTAAAAATTATTATTCTTGCTTGAAAGTTAATCTTCTCAGTAAAAATGGATCTTTTTAGTTGAAAACTCAACTGTTTTGTTGAAAACTTGCCTCTTTAGTAGAACAATCTTCTGTCTTGTTGAAAACATCTTTTCAATGAAAATCCATCTTTTTGGTTGGGAATTATTCTTACTTGTTGATGATTACTCTTTTTGGTAGAAAATTCAAGTATTTGGTTAAAAGTTTATCCGACAGATTGGAAATTTACGTCTTATGTTGGAAAATTGTCTTTCCTGGTAGAAGCTTTTCTTGAATTGAAAATCGAACTGCTTCCAAGATTATTCGTCTTCCTCAATTGTAAATTAGGAAAATGTTTCAAAAACTAATGTCTCTTGTAGAAAATGAACTTTTTTGTTAGAAAATCATATTTTTGGAAATAAAATCCAACTGTTTTCTGGATAAGTGTTTTTGCTTTCAAAATTTAACAGTTTTATATCGATTTGTATTTCTTCGCAAAACATCAATTTTCTCTATTTATCCTTATGTTTTTTTTTGTAGAAAGGTTTTTTGAACATCAATTTCCTATATTTCTGTGGTCAAAAGTTTTTTCTGGGTGAAGAGTTCAACTCTCTTCACTGCTTTTGAAGATAATAATTCATCTTTTTGGTTTCGATATTCAACAATTTATAAACAATTTTGTTAGAAATTTCTATTTTTATTCAAAATTCAACTATTTTGTTCAAAATCAAACCAATTATCCAAGTATTAAACCATCCAGCATAAAATCATCTCTTTTTGAAAAAATCATATTTTTAGTCGTCTTTTTAGTTTACAAACTCAACAATTTGATGGACAAACATTTTTGTGTGATGAAAATTAGTTTTTTTTTTGTCTTTAGGTAGTAAATTACTTACTGATACATTTCTGGTCGGGAATCCAACTGCTTCTTTGGGAATTTGGTTGATTCGTAATATTTTTATTTTTTCTGTACCATCAAGCCATAATCCTTTACGGGGTAAACGTGACTCGGAAAGAGTCATAATTGATGGAGTTGAATACACGGGAGGAAACCAGTCTCCCGTCAACGTGCCGACAGCACGCGATATTCTCGGACAGTCACCCATCCTAGTACTAGTCGCGTCCAACGCTGCTTAATTCCAGTGATCGCATGGGAACTGGTCTTTTGAGAGTGGCATGGCCGTTGGCCATACTTCTTTTTCTAAAATTCGATCATTTGGTAAGAAACGCCTCTTCTTTTGTCGAATGTCAAACTTTTTTGTTCAAGTCACTTTTTTTTGGCGAATATTGTCCAAAACAAAATTTTGTTGAAGATTCCTCCACCTGATTGAAAATTCATGCTTTATGCTACTTTCTCTAGTTCTTCTGGAAATTTCAAAATGGTTGAGTAATCTCTCAAATTTAGGTTTTTTATGGATTACTGATCACAATTCTAGAGTTTAAATAGGAAAATTTGTAATGTTGTATCCTTAAGGATTGACTCAGAGAACAAAAAATTAATTGATTGGCTGCAGGTACTCAGGGATCTCTTATGTCGCTGATTACGAACTTGGAGTCGACATTATACAATTTGGAAAGGTTTTGGGATTCGCAATCAGTTTGAAAGAGTTTGATAAATTAAAAATTGAAACTTATTACATATTCAAATTATGATCAAATAAATCGATAAAGTATCACATTCATGATTTTGTAAAAAACTTGGGATTTTTGAATTGAAAATAGTTGCCTGGTGTGCCGTAAATTTCATGTATTCTATGAATTTTATAAAACCCATGCTCGAGTAATCCACTGAAATATGCCGTCGTGTAATCGATTTTTATGGTGGTTCCGAACAAAGAAGATCGTTCTCGAATTAATCATCAACCGATGGGAATAGTCTCTCAGCTTGACCGGTGGCCACGAAATCACGACATCACGACAACCGTCAAAATTTTTTTTTTTTCAAACCCTTCGACCTGGCTTCCATTTTAATAATTCTCTCCTCACGAAGAAGCAGACTCGCCCTTGAATCGAACAAATAATATAAAATCATAGGGTAGATTTCCCTGGGCGTGACGTCTCCCCCTTGTCAATCAAAGTTTCATTTCCTATCAGAGGTACCAATTATTTCACTAGTATCACATATGTATACACTTAGGGTGGTCCAGAAGGGCATCAGATTTTTCTTTTTCTTTCTATCCGATGCTCTTATTCCATAGAAAAGTTGCATGAAGAAAGGCGTATTTTTTGTTTCCAAAAAATTGAAAAATATTTAAAACTTGTGGAATTTAAAACGAAAAAACCAGCCCGCTGTGCAGGCACTTTCTCATCGCGTGCTTTGCGCGTGGCTCACTTTGCTTGCAAGTTTGAGAGCGCCTAGGGCGCGGGTCTGTCATCTCTTGCTTCGCGCTCGATGATAAACTTATCTCGAGCTCCGCGCTCGGTCACTGTAATTCCCTACATTTGTAAAGAGAACTTTTAAAACTCAATAGCAAAATCCCGTACCTTTCATAGTTTGACAAAAAATTGAAACTTTATATTTTCCATTATTTTTTGTGCGACCAAAATTTTAATTTTCGATTTTTTGAAAATATTCAAAAAAATTTGAGGATCATCTTGTAGGGCTCCAAAAAAGAAACACTTTTCCTCCATTAAATTTTTCTATATCTTGTGTTGTTTGGCTGAAAATTCTCATTTTTTACAAATATTTTTGAATTTTGAAAATGCCATAACTCTGACAATTTGGTTTTCATCAAAAAACATCATGGAGATTCACTTTTTAATCAATAAAGAAAGGCGTACTTACTGTTCTTAAGATTTGAAAAAAATGGTCTCAAAAATTTTCAAAATGCTCTAACTTTTTAAATTTTGATTCAAAATAGCTGGCTTGCGAACTTGACCTTTTGTTTCTAACACTGAATGAAGGAGTGTACCAAAGGTCAATCAGATAGACTAAATTTTGCAGAAGTTGGCGTGCTAACAACAGACATACATACAGACAAACAGACATACAGAATGTAATAAATGTGAATAGAATGTAAATAAAAGACCATTTCGTGGTCAAACGGTACGAGATAGGAAAAAAATGTTCAGTAGCAAAAGTTTTTACACCAGAAAGATCTGCGAATTCGTTGGAATTCATTTTCTGATATGACACGTAGTTTTTGTTCTATTAGCAATATGTAATAGTATTGAGAATAAAAAAATTCAAAGTTTGTGGCCAAACTGTACAAGATAAGTGAGAATATTCGGAAAGAAAAGTAGTGTTATTCGTAAAAAAATAAAAAAATAAAAAATGGAAAAATTAAATTTCTAGAAAAACGATACAACCTTAAAAATCTGAAATTCCATTCTTCAATCGACCTATTGGAGATACGGAAAAATTTCATTCAACGAAAATTGTTCATCCAAAAAAGTTCCACAAATTTTACTTGAATGATTTTTTGATAGTGTTCGTTGTTTTTGTTTTATTTGCAAAAATAATGAAAAAATAAAAAATCTATTTTGTGGCCAAAAGGTACATAATAGGAAATACCTATTTGTAATGCAAGTGTGTAAAATAGACGATCGTCAGCTCTTTTTTCGCAACATCCATCCAAGAAAGTTTAATCAGGGAAAAAACAAGGTGATTTATGTAACTTTACGTTAGCAGGGGAAAGTCTAGGCCTAAAACCCTCGTTACAATGTGACAAGAAAAATTCCTATGATGAAAATACAAAATATGAGATATAATCGGAATTCGGGAAATATAATCAAGATTCATGGGAATAATCATATTCAAACTTCCATTCATAGATGAAAAATATAAGCATAAGAAACTGTTGATCACAATTCTAAGCTTGGTTAGAATGACTTATTATTGGTTTTCGAATATTATTCAACGTGAAATGGTAAAAGTTACTAAAGTTAAATACTGAATTCCCGGAAGGAAACCGGGAAATTACCGGGAATTTAATTCAAAAACTGGTAATTTACGTCACTCAACCTAGAATATTCTTCATCATATTGTATAAAAATGTAAAAATGTGTTTGGAATTTTTTTTTATTTGTCAGAAACAATGGTTTTTACGAAGGTGTCTGTCTGTAGTCTGTAATTTGTAGACTCGATAGCTTACAAAAGAATGATCATATTGGATTGTGCTTTGGCACCCTATTTTGAGGACGGTAAAGATAGGGCGAATTCGTCAACCAGCTATTTCTGAGCAATGGTTCTGGTTTTATCCATCAAAATAGCTTTTTGAAAAATTGAAAATGCACAATTCCGCTCAAACTATGCGAGGTGCGAAAAGATGTTGAGGACCAAAATTATTCATTTTAAAAAGATCTAAATATTTTATTCAGCCCACTTATTTTATAAGATGCATAGTTTTTGTTTGAATCCTGAAAAATGTTACCAAAAATGAAAAATTTCATTTTTCAGCAAAACTATGCGAGCCAAACTTGCTAGTCAAACTATGCAAGATGTAAATAACGGTGGCGAGTATTTTAATGAGATGTGTTCCTTAAGGCAAGTAGAGCATCAAGTAAACCTAATTTTAAGAGAAATTTTCATTAAAAATGAAAGAAAACTCAATAATCTTTATAGAATCAGAGGTTTTCAGCAGTTTTGCGATATTTGAAAATTCCATAGCAGATTTTTTTTTTTTTTGGATTGCCGTTTATTTTGCTATCGTAAATTGATTTTTTAAAATTGTAAATTCAACTGTTCCGATTTCAGTACAGAAGATGATTTTTTTTTCGTTGCTGAAAATTTGAGTATTTTTCTTAAAATGTATTCATTTTGCAATGTTAGATCTGTTGTGTTAAAGGAGGTTTAGAAATCAGAGTGCACGGCATAAATAAAAAAAAGTAGAGCGTTTGCGGGACCGCCGACAGAAGCTTTGCTATTCCGCGTTAGAAGAAAAACATAATTGATTGTTTTTTCATTCATCGATTGGGAGAAAACAGCTATCGGCGATTGAGCTGCGTGAGCATCAGCATTTGTTATTAGTACATGCTGATTCACGTCACTTCCAGACGAATCACTATCAGAACTATTTATTATAAATGCCTTTACTCGCGCGCAACGTGTAAGTCCGTGTTCAATGCATACACGCGGCGCTTCAAGTGTGCGCCGTCTCCCCAGCAGGATTGGGTACAGGCGAAAGGAGGAGAAATGTCAGAACGGGAAGAGTCGCAGCGTAAACTGTCGCAGAGTCTACTGTACATATACTACACCAGCCTCCAGAACGGCAGGAAGGGTGAAAGAGAGAGGGAGAGATAGCTACGTTGGTGCCATGCTTTAGACGTTTTCAGTCGCATTTTTCGTGACGCGGACGGGGTGTTCCTGTTTTTCGGTTAGGTAGCGTCGCTCAGAGTATATGTATACCCTCCCAAAAGAAGCAAAGCTTCAAGAATGTTTGTGTTTTGCGACATATATAGAAATGTTACTTGACCGGGAAAATTGAAAAACCTGACCGCGAAGAACCTGAAAATGACCGGAAATTTGGAATCGTCTACTGAATCACCACCCTGTGTGACCTGGAGCTTTTTCCTCCTTCAAAAACGGAGCAACTTGCAATCGAAGCATCGGCCTGGATGTGATTTGCATCTTGGCATTCGATGATGATGATTCTGCCTTACATTTCGTGAAGTTGACTATTTTAGATCGACCGACTCAGTGAAAGAATTACTCACCATTGCTTATTGTTCTCTTATTATTGTGATTAAAGAAAAGTAATTCTTTATTAAGATCGATGGAACCAGACCATAAGGCAATCCAATTTTGAGAATATAACTTCAAAATTGAAGCGCCTTATTTAACTCCATGACATACTATACAATCACATTTTTGTTAGATACTGCAGCCTACTCTTTTTCTTAATTAAAGTCTGCATTAGGAGTGAAAAATTGGCTCATTCTAAAAATTTGTGTGTAAAATAAAGCGTTTATATTCATGTTTAGACTTTTGTTTCCAAATACTGATTGATTGATTAATGAGATATGGTTTCATTGTTTTTGTGAGTTCACTAAAATAGTCCATTATTAGACAGTGATTTCGTTTTTTTTGTTCTTGTCCACTTCATTATTCGGTTCTACCACGCAGTCAACTACGTTTTTAACTCTTCTGTCAGGAGATCTCCTGAAGCAAAATTTCGTACCTTTTTTAGGAAGGAAAATAAATATTTAACCGTAAACACGTCGCGTCGACTTTAACATCCAACGTATCATCAGTTGTTTGCTTGGATACTGAGCGCGGTTCTGAATCGCCGCGATGCGCAAAGTTTCTTATCTGTAAAATGCGCATGCGCTGTAATAATTCCTGCATTGTTTTGAGGAACAAGTCACTTTGCATATAATATTGGTGCATGGAACGGCCTACCTTCGAGGTGGGTGTTGCAAACAAAATGTTTAGAAACAAAATTGTTCACTTCAGAAACATCTAAAAGTTCAATCTCAACCTGTTTTTGATCAAATACGAGGTTTTTGTTTAATTGAGGAAAATACCATTGAGAAAAAAAAAACATTTTGTGGCCAAGCTGTACAAGATATGAGAAGAATGTGAATTAAAAAAATTGTTCACTTCGAAAATATCTACAAGTTTGACGCAAATCATTGCCTGGTAGGATGCGCAGTTTCTGTTTCATTAGCAAAGCTACTGTCAAGAACAAAGAAATCCATTTTGTGGCTAAACTTTACGTGATAGAAAAAATTTTCGCATACAAAATTGTTCACTTTCACAACGTCTACTAATTTTCGTTGAACTGTTTCCTCATGAGACGCATAGTTTTTGTTCCAATCGTAAAAAAACAATTTCAAATAGAAAAGTCAAGTTCCCAGACAAACTTACGAGACCCGAAGAGAATTTTGGAAATAAAGATGTTTTATTTCTAAACGATATACAAATTTTGATACTTATCAGAACAAGACTATAAAAATTTATCGGTTTCAATATCAATGCTTATTATGAATTGTAATATCATAAAAAATATTGAAGCAATCATTAAAAATTAAATTGATTCCTTGCCTGAGACATGCGATGAGAATGCATTCGTTAGAGCTGAAGAAGCCGTAACAATAAACAATTGCATTTTTATGAAAAATTGTGCAGTTCTGATGAATGAAACTGAAAATCTAATTGAAAAACTAAGAATATTACTAGATTACTCTCGGCAGTATCTCCAGGCATTTTCTCCAATTCTATGGAAAAATTATCTTCTAAACAATTATATTGATTACAATATTGCGTAATCCAACTTTCTTCTACTCTTCTTCTTACCTTCTTCTCTTCTTTTCTCCATCTTTGAACTCTCTTCCTCTCTTAACTCTTTTTTTTTCTTTCTCTTCTTCTATTATCTCTTCTTTCCTTCTCTTCTTCTATTCTCCCTTTCTTCGCTGCTTCTCTTAACTCTCTTCATCTCATCTTCTCTTAAATTTTCTTATCTCATTCTCTTCTCATATCTTATCTCTTTTCTTTTTTTCTTCTCTTCTCCTCTTCTCCAATTCTCTTAACTCTCTTTCCCTCTACTCCTCTTCTCCTATCTCTTTTCTTTTCTTCTTATCTTCTTTTCTACTCTTCTCCATAAAAAACTCTCGCTTCAACAGTGCTTTTGTAAAAGAGCCTGAGAAAATTGCCGAGAGGAAAAATCTGAACAGTTATAAGCATTTGGATTTTCGAAGCATTAAAGAGACACCATGAATTTTGTCATATTGTCTTCACTCTACTTCTCCATATTTTTTGTCATTTTCATCCCACTTCTTTTAAATTGGTATCTTTATAACAAGGAAATGATGTATATTTTATGTGGCATAAACCATTTTTGTGGTCGCAAGATTGATTTTTTTAAAATAAATTTTTGCCTTCCCCTGAAAAAGGATTGTTCCGAGAAAATGTGAAGAAAAAAGTTATTTTATTCGAAAATATTCTGGAAAAAAATGTCTCACTCTATCATGATATCTTGCCTTCTTTGCAAGGGAAATCCAAAAAATTATTTTTTCTAAATAAAAATTTGATCTCTATGTACAATAACGAATTGAAAGAAGAATTGTTCATAACATCCAATACTTTTTGATCATTGGTGCTTTCATGGTGAAGATAATCCGGAATGGGAATGAGAATTTCCTTTTGGAAAAAATTTTTCTCCTAATTTTTCTCTAATTTCTTGATGATGAAGAATAAAAATTCACGAAAGTGAAGACGTGTCTTGCATTCATCATAATACTGTTTAGGAAAAATGTTGGAAAATTGCTGTTTCTCATTAATTTTTTTTCTGTCAACTTCTTAGCTAAAGTGATATTTTATTAATACATTTCAATAAAGTATTTGTATAAACATTGAATTATTGTTTATAACCATCTTCTCTCAGAATAATATTATTAAGTTGATGTTTTTCCTGACTAATTCCATTTTTATTCAATTTTTTTCAGTTATTGTGAAAGTCAGAAAAGTATTCGTTTCAACAATTTATTATTTTTTATAACTATATTTCTTAAATAACGTTACAAAGTGACGGCCTTTCTAGAATTTTTTATTTTTCCTAGTAAGTAAATAAACTGACGATTAATTGAAACTTCATTGTTAATTCCAGGTGAGTATTCAACCATGTTGCCAGTTTCTCTGATTGAGCTTTTATGGTTTGTGAGTATGGTATAGAATTTCTAGAGTGGTCCCCAAATTCATATGATTTTTTTTGCATTTGTATTTTCATGTCTCCGCAATTTTTTAAATTAAAAAGAAATCAGCGGGTTCAATTTCTATCGAACAGTTGATTCCTACTATAAAATAGTTGTGAATCTTAAATTATGAATCCTCAACAACAGAGTTGAACTATCAACAACCATAGATTAGTTTTCAATCAAACAGTCGCATTTTGAACAAAAAAAGTTGAAATTTTCCACAAAATGATATAACATTGTTGAGTTTTGATTGAAATTGTTAAATTTCCAGCTACAAGGTCGAAGTTACTACACTGAACGTTCCTACGAAAGATAATAATTTAAGTCTGTACCTATAAATAGTTTATATAAGTCAATCGCACCGGAATATAATAGTTGAGTTTTCATCTGAAAAAATTTATTTTCCACGGATTCAAACTACATTTTCACAGCATATTTCACTTTGCAACCAGAGAAATGATTTTACAAAAAGACGAGAAATCAATTGTCAACAAATTACTGCAAGTTTCAACTGAGTACACGGAAAAAATATGTTATCGAATTTTTCGTTGACTGTCAACCACTTTTGGATAGGATGAAAAGTTCGTGAAA
>WSXT02061758.1:0-12620 GCA_011762715.2 Neuroterus valhalla
TAGCACTGAAACTTGATTTTTGGGTAGAAGGAAAAATCTGAAGATACAGGTAGAACATGAGCTGTCTACCACTACACTCTGATCCTACTATCTGTGTGTCTTCGGGAGCGCTCGGCGAATAGACAGAGAAAGTATTTCTTGATATCTCTTTATGAGCCGGACCGGCCGTTTGCATTAGTCGATCGGGCACATCTTCATTTTAAGGAATCGATAAAATCCCGAAAATCGAGATTTGAGCTAAGCCCTCTTTTCCCGTTCCACACATACACACACACACACACACACACACACACACACAGAGGGATGGTCCCGTAATAAAAAGCCTCAATCTAAGGCGTAAACAGCCGTGCTTAAAACTGAATGGCACCTGGGTGTGGTGTCCTTTGAGGTGTCTCCAGAATAACGGGCGACCATGTGGAGTATACAGCCTTGCCCTCGCATGCGGGGCTCTGCGTGGGTAGAAGATCCCTTCCCTAGCTATTCTTGGGGATAAAAATGAAAAAAAACAGCTCAAATCCAATTAATAATGCGGTTAAAAATGATCGAACGCGCAGAGCACGAAGAACTTCTCCGCTGCTGGGCCAGATTGTATTGAGAACTTTTGGTTGAAGAAGTTCACTTCTACACAAAACATCTGACCCACATCTTTACCTAATATTTGAATTCAGAGATCCCTATTACGCAGTGGCTGGTAATAAGACGCACTGTCCTCCTTCCGAAGAAAGGCGACTTGTCCAACCCAAAGAACTACAGACCAATAACTTATCTGAACCCGGTGTATAAGATCTTTACACCTATACTAAATGACAGGATTGTTCGGATAACTGGACCTATAAAGAGTAAGATTTACGAACAACGAGGATCGAAAAGAGGCACAGGAGTGTCTGCAAAGACGCTGCAAATCACAAACGCAATCGGTCGATGGCCTGGATTGATTACCAGAAAGCTTTTGATTCAACTTCCCATGGACTTATCATCTGTCTGTTGTAAAGCTTGAAGGTTCATTCAGATATAGTGGGATGCATTAAGAGATTGATGCCTCTTTGGAAGACCAGATTTACTTTCACTTCTGGAAAAAGCGCCAGACTACCAACCCTGTCACTTTCCAGGGAGGTGTCTTTCAGGGTGACGCCATGAGCCCTCTCCTCTTCTGCATCACACTATTGCCTCTATCCCTCGCACTCCGTGATTCTCGTGGATACTCTTGTGGCGAAACTAATGTTCAAGAGCATAGGGTCACTCATATATTTTATATAGTTGACTTAAGATCTATGCTTGTGGAAAAGAACATCTTGAAGATGCTCTTAGTATCGTCGGGAGGTACACACGAGAAATCGGTTTTGGACTTTGGATTGGATAAGTGTGCCAAGATTCTTCTGAAACGCGGACGAATAGCATGTATAGATGAGGACCCTGAGCTTGTTGACCGGAGACAACAAGCTATTAGACACCTTAGCGTTGGAGAGACCTTCAAATACCTGGGTGTGCCTGAGAGCCGCATTCAGGATACAAAATTAGTAAAAGACGTTCTCCAAAGTAGATACAAAAACCTGCTCCGAGGAATTTGGTAGTCAAACCTGTCGTCGTTGAACAAGATCGATATGGATCGATTATCCATGGATAGTAGATGAGGTAGCATTTAAATTAGATATCCTTAACAAGGCAATAGTAGCATGATCCGGTAGAGTTGGAGGAGGAATCCAACTCATAACTTCACCGATCCTACTTAGTTGGCTCACACAACTAACTCTAGCGCATCTATTTTAAATGGCTGCTTCAGCCAAGGAATTGGATAGCGCTCAAGGATCACACTAAAATGGATGCCACAACTATTTCTCAGACTCTACCATCTAATTATTAGAAAATTTAAGCTTAAAATTTTATTAATTTTTTCAAAAAGGCGTTTGTTACTAAAGAACTGCCTCTATTTCAACGGAATTTCTACAACTTGGGCCGACAGGATATCATCTTAGTCTGTGCAAATTCACTCCAGAATAGTGATACTATCATTTGCGCTTACCGGCAAAGCGACTTTTTATAATTAAACTGTCCATGAGGGCAACAAAATGATGGAACGTTTTTTCCTCGTGAACAAATTGAAAAACTTGGTAAATATTCGTTTTAGGGGATCTGTTCGGAAGCCATTTGACTTGCACTATATTTCTACAAATTTCTCAATAGAAGATTTTCATGGAAGTGGAAGGAGAGGGGGATGATTTTTTGTTAAAAAAACTACTGCTCACGCAATTTTCAACAAACAAATATCAAATTTATCCCAAGTACGTATCGTAAGTTGCACTTGCCGAAATAAAATTTACGGCGCAGTTAATTTCAATTGTACGGTAGATAAGCGTGACTGATTAGAGGCCACGAAACTGTGCAGTCTGCGGGGACAGAGTGAGGGAACCAACTGACGTCGCCCAGCACTCGCGCTAGAAATTGAATTCACACGTTCAAACTCAAAAATATCACGATAGTTCAGCAACTAATGGAAAACACGTTGTGTTTTTTTTTTAATTTGGGCCAGCTTTTTCACCTGGTTACGAATTTTTTGATGACGTCCCCAAAAAATGATATCCAATACCTGAAACTTACAACTAATTTATGTATATTTTCTTATTTTGTTGTTAATTTATTGTTGATTGAATTGTATGGAAAATGTACCTTCTCGTTTTCAAAATTTACACATAGAAAATAAGAATTGAGGAAAAAATATTTTAAAATCCTTAATAATAACTGCACGTAATGGCTGTTTCCTTTGAATCTAAAAAATAAGCGTACAATATGCAAGAAAAAATACTGCAGGTATTCTTTCTATAATTTTTATAACCTTCTTTCTCTAATTTTGTCATCAATAAACTTTTTATTGAAAGGTACAAAATAATTCGTCATGTGGAACCTCTAACTTGGCCTGGAGATCAGTTTAAAAATTTCATCTTCTTTGAGACGAAAGAAACAGGTAAAGGTATATGCGAAGCGTTTTCAGGTTCCCTCTGCATTTCAATTTAAATCTGAAAAATCATGCTGAAGGGTCAAATTCTTAAAAAATTCCTTATTAATAACTGTACGATCAACTACAAAACAATTGAATGCCTTGCGCCGTAATTTTTATGTCAATAAGTGCAACTTATAATACGTACTTGGGCTAAGTTTGAGATTTGTATATTGAGAATTTCAAGAGCAGTAATTTTTTGAAGAAAAAATCATCTTCCATACGCTTCCACTTAAATAAAAATCTCCTATTGAGAAGCTTGTAGGAAGATAATGTAAGTCAAATGGCGTAGTTCGACTTTTTCTTGAAAGGTAAATGGGTTCCCTGCAAGAATCAAGAAACCTGTTTTCTCCACCTCCAACCATTGTTTAAACATAGCAGTAGTCCTCGGCTTCTGACTGAAACATGTAGACTTTGTTTCTATCCGCCAAATCTACGAAACTGCTTCTTTTTTTTCAGGTATCAATTTTGTCAAAAAACAGTCCTCATTTCTATAGGGCGCCTGGACTATGGACCCTCTGTAGCCCAATGCGCATTAACCAGTTACCAAAATATTATGACCACTGTTTGCTGATTCTGGCGGAATCGGCTATTTTCGATGTCTGTGAAAGGTAGACAAATGGAAGTTCTGCATGTATTTGCAAAGAAAATATACATTATCAGCAGGAATGATTCACTTCACATATCATTAAGGTGCACACAAAGTACAATTTTTGAGGTGAATGTTGCAAAAAGAAAATTTACATCATCTCTTACTTAAAACTTTATGGGAATGGGCAACATGCTTCAATGGAAGAGTTTTTGTAGCTTATTCCGAAAAAGTTCATGAAATGTGAATTTCTACATTCTCATTCTGCTAAGAAGAGAGTTCTATAATAGATGAGTTTGAGCATTCATGCTCTTTCGAGGGCCTAGAATTGGCGCCCATGCCTTATCAGAGTATGAAATAACGTTTAGTAGATATGACAAATAATAAACGAAACATTCTATCTTGATCGAAAAAGATAATCTTAGCAAATTAATTGCATATTTAACAAAATCGTCCAACTCCGAACAGAATAAATAAAACATCATTCTTAAATGAAGAATAGAATATTTTGATAATTTTTTTTTACTTTCCAGTTTGTAGAAAAATAAATTTCGGACCAAGTAAATGGATTTTCGAACAAAAAGATGAAATACGGATCATCATCGAAATACATGAATTTTTCATATTATTTTAAATAAAAATATTATGAAATTAAGAATTTGCATATATGTTGATGGCTAAAGTTTTTAAAAATTTATTTGCCTTGTCGAGGAAGCTTTATAGTCGCACCTATTTCTCACATCTCCAAAATGATTTAATTAAACGTTTCTCACTTCATAAACGTCCTACCTAACGTTTTGAGCGATTTATCTTCTTCGTGAACAAGAAAAATGAATAAAGATGTAAAAAACATTAAAACTAATATTTTCGAGTATAAGGATGTACCATTATTTTCTTTATCGTTACTTTATTTAAATTTTTGGCCATTCAGATGCTGTTATATTCGGAATCGGCAGAGATATTTAAACTGATTTGTGATAGAGTATTCTTGAATTCTATAAATTTAATATACCAATTCCTATCATTCACAGACATTAGCCTGTATATCTTTTACTTCTTGGTAAATTAATATGTTCCGTCCAAAAAATCGGCCCCGAGTAGGCACGTCGGCACCAATCTTGGTAGAACAACATACTTTAGTAGGGGAGCCCAAGAGGCTAAATGGGAAGTTATTCAAGCGTTGCGGGAATCTATTGGATTGTGAAGATTAGATACTGAAAAGAGAAAACGTCTATATGATATATGCCCTTTCAATGTGGGGCTGAGTGTATACAAATGTTCGAAAATGTTAAAAAAATGAGTCTGACAAAAATTTCCGAATCAAGCGCCTCAAACTTTACAGCTCTCACCGAAAGATGGCCTTTTTCAGGGCCAACAAATTTCCCAACATATCTACCAAAGTACCAACCCTATACAAATTCTCATCTCTATTTATATGATACCTCCATGCTCTTACTTCTTCTCCAATCCTTAATCTTACTGCTCTATTCCACTGGGTCTCCTTCCTAATCTTTCTCAGATTTTCCGTCTCCTTCTCATTCTTCACCATCTTGTATCAGCTATTATATCTTGTCTCTGAGATTTTTTTACCATCTATCCTCTCTCTGTCTTTCCGTTATCTCTTTTTCTATTGCTTGCCATCCTCTACCCCTTTCTGTCATCCCATAATCGAAGTTCCTTTCAAGTCTCTCTTCGTCACACTTCGAATGTCTCACGTAACCCCTTCCCTGTTTGTCCATAATCACCTGTACACACAATTGTGCGATGCTGCTTCCCTGCCCCCTGAAAGTCTCTCCTTAAAATCCCAAAATCCATTCAGTTGACTGATCAAGATTTTCCTTCACCCTATCTCCTTTCTCCGCATATAATCGAAGAGACTCTAGCTCAATCCCACGACTTATCTCAGAAATCTCTTATACAGATCTTCCACAATCTTATATCCTATTACTCCCCAAATATCTACTTCATAACTAAACACTGACCACACTGGCACGTCAAACATCTACACATTCATCTTCCAGTCGGCCTTGATTCTCCTCTCCTCTATCCCCACACTTTCCCCATTACTTTGCTCGAATATTCTATTCCCTTTTCCACCTGCAGAGCCCTCCAGCAGGGACAGCCCTGCTCCTAACCAAAAACCTAGGTAGCAGAACTCCACTACTAACACTCGTACATAGTCTGTTCCTAGTACCAACCCTCCTTTTGCTCTCCTTCTCATCTTCTCTTCTAGGTCTATCATAGGAACACTAAACAGGAGAGGACATACACGACTTCTTTCCTCTTACTGCTTTCTCGAATTCTTTCATGTATTCCACTTTCTCTCATTCACTTTCCTTCACTTCTATCCAATCTTCTGCCTGTCATTATTTTCTCTGCATTCGTCATCCTACTCCTCCTCCGGCCTCAACCGTCCTCATCTTGTCGGTTTTACCTTCTTCCTCACTTAGCAATCGCTCTTTCAAGTTTTTCTATCAGCGTGTCAACTTCTCACCCTCCCACATTCCCTACTCTATCGTTTCACATTTTTTCTCCCAGTTTTTTAAACTTTTATCTCCCCCCAACTGCTTATGCTTGGTTGTCTTTCTTTCCTCCTTTTTCCTTTCTCCTGCCTTACTCCAATCCTTCCTCTTTTCCCACTTCCCAAAGTTCTATCTATCCTTCTGATTTCCTTCGGACTGTTCTTACCTCCTTTTCCTGCTGATTCCTTTGCTATTTCATATCAATGAGTCTTCTTCAAGTTTCATCTATGAATTTTTCTATTCTTACAAAGGTCTGTCCTTTCTCCTCTGCAGAACTTCTGATTTAGCAGAATATCTCCTTCTTCTTGTCTCTTTCTGGTGTCCTCCTCTCCTCCCTAACGTCTTCAATTCGTTTCCTTGTTCCGAATTGTCTGCCCCCTCTACTCTCTTCATTCCCTTGTGCCCGGTTTTCCCGCATCACTTTTGTTTTTGCTAGATCGAATTTGCCACTCATGGGAGAAATTACTTGACTCATCACTCTGAGTTCCCTCTTCGCTCAGCCTCTCGAAATTTGGAGGCCTCCCATGCTTTGCCTTCTAAGCTCAGCTTGTTGCTGATGTGCTGGTTTCCGACAGCTCTCCAGGACTGCAACTACCTTCACTGTCAGATCCTGCCTCAAGTTTCTATACCCTTTCTATCGCTGCTTACGTCAGAGCCGTCATTTTTCCTTTCCTGCACCCTCATAGGACTTTGCAAAATCATTTTGGCCTGCTTCACCTCCAGAAATAGCTTCAAACGACTCCCACTCCTCCCACTCCTCCTATGAACTCCCTTGCCCTCCACTCCGCTTTCCTTCCCAAAAACACCCAAGAACACATAAAAAAGGAACTACCGATATCACTCTGCCTATCCTTTAATACGTGCACCATCCCACTCATTCGAATATCTCACCACAACGACCGCTCCCATATTTGCATATTCACACCTGACTCTTTTGCTCACCATACATTTACCGCACTCACTCAATTCTCCCCCTTTCGTCTTTCAAAAAATTAAAGGACTTTATGGACCGCAGTGTAACCTCTAAGGGTGCTGGATCCTACAATATTTTTCGGGTCCCCTCCCTCAACCTTCTTCCTTAGGTCGAAGTCTCTTCTTATTTCTGCATCAGAAACTATGAGCCCTGCTTCGAACGTGGGGTAGGGTTGCGTTCAGGTCAAACTGAAAACTCGAGCTGGACTTGAAAATGGTAGATCTCATTTCTTAGCAGACTAAAAGTGGCGTAGACATCAAAATAGCAGTAGGCCTGTCAGAGCCTACAATTCTGTATGAAGGTGTATTTTAAATTCTGGGAAAAATCACAGAATGCTTTGAATAGTCAGATCGCTGGTATCACAAGCGTAGCGAGCAAATGTCCTGATGTATTTACGAATAAAAATTGGCAGAAATACGTTTCAACACAGATTTCAGCATCCAGATAATTTTTTATATAACCATCCCTATGAAAAAGCAAAGAGCAGGTCTAACCTAAGTACGCTGCAGGGAAAGAATGTCTCTTGTGAAAAGTAAAGAAATTGTAATGGAGTCTCGTATCGACACCACAACATTATTACTCTTGAATAACTTTCAGTGGAGTATTTCAAGCTTTATAATACTGAAAGTAAACTAGTTTTGTAAATTTGAAGAATATTCTATAAAAAAAGTTTTGTATCCAGTATAATGGGTGTAGGCAGGAAACAGAATTCTGTCCATGATAAAATGCAAGAAGGTTTCGACTATTTGAAATTCATAATGCGGAGAGAGAATGTTGATCAGTTTCTAATTTGAATAATAGTTTCCTTTTATTATACTAGGTCCTCGACAGTCAGGAAAAATCTATTTTTTGCGGTACGAATATCAAAGATAACGACTTTCGTAGCCTGCGAAGCGTTGCGAAAATTGCCCGCATGCAGATGAGTGGGAACGCAAGTCCTTTGCAAACCCTAGAGTTTCTAAGCTTCTTATATTACAAACCCTAGTGTTCATACTTTTGCACGTTGCGCTGTAAGAGCAGCACTGGCGTTGTAACGCAAACTTGACATTGTATTTGTCATCAGTTCCTAACATCTTATTTTTGTTACTGCGGAAATGTCGATGCTCATGAAAAAAATTTTAAAAAGTGCCAAAATTTTCGATATTCTTTTGGTGAAAAATTATGTACGTGGCATGGAGCTGAAACATCGCTTGCTTTCGCCCCTTGCTACGTAATGTACTACATATTACCAGTTAAGAATACGCATTAAAGACGGTTTCTACACTAAAGCCAACGAGGAAGAGGTTTTTCATGCTTGCTCAATATCGGAAAAATGAGATATTTCTGTTGCAAAGAAATATTGATATGACTTGCCATTAGATATTTCACCATTCAGTTTTCCTCCCGATTCATATAAAATGACGAGATTTCAAAAACCTAATTAAAAGAAGTTCATTTTTTGATTCATTTGTGATAAGAATATTTTAGGAATGCATAGAAAAATAGGACAAAGTTCAAATCCTAAAATTTTTCGAATCGTTTTAGCTTCAGGGTAGAAGTTACCAGGTCGACTCAAAAAAAAAAGAAGACAAAATTTGCAAATCGGTTCATGTCTTCTGTTTAGAAACTAGAATAAAGCGTCAATTTTTTCTTTGATACTAAAATGACGTCCGATCTATCGAGAAGTCACAGTGAATTTTACTAACATCTAGCTTTTAATAGTGGAAATAATGGAACATTATAAACTTATTACGTATTAGATATACAGTGAAAACGAACTTTTGTCCAAGATTGAATGAAATGACTCATGTTTCTTGCATGCTTGTGATTAGGATATGTCGCGAAAAATTGATGTTCTCGCCATATCCCCACATTTTTGGAAAGTTGAATATGTTGATCCTGAGAATTCTCCAACTGATACCAAACGAACATGTTATCATTTTGCATCTTTAGATAGATTTTTCCTCCCCCACTCCCCCCTCCCTCCATTCCCGTCAAATGTACACAGTTTGAGACCTCTCGAACCCGAAAAAAAGGTTTTTGAGAATGTTTCTGTATGTATGTATGTATGTATGTATGTATGTATGTATGTATGTATGTATGTATGTATGTATGTATGTATGTATGTATGAATGAATCAAAATTTAAAATTTTAGGGCATTTTGAAGATTTTGGAGACCATTTTTTCCTTGACTCAAAAATTGCAGATACCGGTTCATGTAGGAAGTAATAACTAAAACTATTCATCTTGATGATTTTTTTTAAGAAAACAAAATTGTCAGAGTTATGGCATTTTAAAAACCCAAAAATATTTGAAAAAATGAGAACTTGCAGCCGAACTTCGCAACACATGAGACAATTTTAAGTGTAAGAAATGTTCCTTTTTGGGAACCCTACATGATGATTCATAAAAAGTTTTAGATATCCTCAAAAATTCGGAAATTCAAATTTTGGTCGCACAAGTTCTCTAGCAGAAATATATCTCTAAATGTGTTATCAATATTTTTCCAATAGTTTATGCAGTTTTATATTTGATCAGAATAAATAACTATGAAAATTGAATAATTTGACTCTTGAGAAGATGACGAAAGTTAAGACAGAAGATTGATGGATAAAAGTTGTTCACCCGAAAAACATCTATAAATTTGTTATCATCTTCATGAGCGCGTCTAGCGCGCACGTTTGTCGGATCTCGCGCTTCGCGCACGATGATAAAGTCACCTCGCACTCCGCGCTTGGTCCTTGTTCTTCCCTACATTCGTATACAGAGCTTTTAAAAATCGAAAGCGGAATGTTCATAACATGAGTTTGATGATTGTGAATTTTTTTTTGTATAAGCTTCTTTGGCTTCAACGAAGACATTCTCATCTCATGCCTCGTACTGCGCCCTCAATCAACATCTTTCCGGAACGGTAGAGAAGTTTTGTTGCTCAAATTTTTCCACAGATTGTGTACTTTTTCTAAAAATTTAATTGTTTAATGTTTTATTCCATTTTATACGATTGAAACAAAAACAACGCGTCCATTTGGAAAATTCGAAACAAATTTATAGATCTCTTCTGGGTGAACAACTTCTCTCTATCAATCTTCTGTCTTAGCCTTCGTCATTTTTTTCAAAAGTTTATTATTTCATTTTCATAGATATTTTTCCTGACTGAAATGAAAACTACATATTCTGCTTAAAAAGATTGATAACAAATTTTAAGACGATTTCATGGTGAAGAACTTATGTCTATTCGCTTTTTCCTACGCTTGTGACAAGCGTCCGAAAGTCCAATTTTTTTCCTTTTTAATATAATTTTTTTGATGAAGTAAGAACTTCTTGTCCTATCGAAAAATAAATTTAAAAAAATTTGTAGATCTTTTCTCATTGCACAATTTTTGCTCATTTATATTCTCCCGTGAGGCGAGCGAATTATTTTAATATAATGTCTTCAAAATAGTCAAGAAAAATCGATTACGTGGTACCGAACAGAGAGACGCTTCGATGATGATCACTCATTATATCGTTTTCTGGTATTCAGCGTATTTGAATTCGCTCCACACTCTACGTGCTTTGAGAGATTGGATAGGTATTTATATAATGTATCATCTAAAAAAGTGTACTTTTGTTTTATCGTCGATTTTAAAGTTTGTTTGTATTCGTTTTGTTTGTTTAACAGTGTGGCGAATTGTTCAGCAGTGTGGGAGAATTAAACTTCCGTAGAAGTGACCATTGATCACCTTGTTTTATCGTTGACCAACACGAAAATCTTCTCGTGTGAAGTGCATCAAGCTGTTGCAAGCCATGATTATATCAACGGGTTTCTATTGAGAAATAAAGCAAAGTTGACGCGATTGGTGGACACCGCTTCTCTTTGAAAATCGGCAATCGTACGATTCTCCGTCTCCATTCAACAACAAGGCATTCTGTATGCAGGTGTTTTTTTTGAACCCCTAATGGTTGCTAACATACTATATTTTTGTACATGCTCTCGCTAACGTTTATCCATCGATCTTCTTTTAACCTTTGCTATTTCGTAGAATAACTCCAGAAATTTTAAGCTGCTCAAAATTAAATTTCAATTATGTGGAGAAGTAGACTTAAAATTATTGAGATTCACCAATGAATAACATTTCAAACTCAAATCCTGCTTTTGTTGTTAAATAAATGATAAAGCAGTTCAACCGAAATAAACTGATTGCTACACCTGTGCCTTGCACTGTTTAACCAAAAAAATGAAACTTTGTATTTTTCATCATCTTTAGTGCCACGATAATTTGATTTCTCGATTTTTTGAAAAAATTCAAAAAGTTGTAGAGACCATCTTATGGGACTATCAAAAAGAAACGTTTCTCTCGCACATCTTTTTCACATGTTCCGTTGTTTGGCTTAAATTTCTCATTCTTGTTTATATTTTCGAATTTCGAAAATGACATTTGTAAAAACCTGTTCTTCGGGTTCAAAGGGCCTCAAAACGTAGACATTTGACAAAAACAAGGGGGGAAAAGGCAAATTTCACACAAATCTCATACGTTCTCTGGTGAGAATCTAATAAAGCAACGAAACTTCTCTACCGTTTTGGACAAATTTTAATCGGATTCGCCGCAAGAGACACGCAATGAGAATGTACTTAGTGAATATCAGAGTTTCTTCGTGGCAACATCCATAATTTCAACAAATCCTTGATTTTAATCCACAATGAGGATTAATGTTCCAATGAACAAGCACCCAAAAATAGTTAATATTCAACGTTCAGTATCAATATTCTTCTATTAGTAATGAATAAATGACACTATATTTATATTCGCAACTGTTTCATTACAACAATTCACAAAAATTTTGAAATTCTAAATTTCTCCAAGCACATTTTCTCAAGAACTGATTATTGTTCATCAAATGTATTGGAGAGTACACATCAAAATTAATATTGCATGTTTCAGATTTCAAATAGTTCAAATTACGAGAATTACAAACGAGGCCTTCGCTCGATTTCAAATTTTTAGATAGAAACTGTGGGAATGTATGTTCCAATCTTTAAGATAAAAACTGTGCAAAAATATGAATTTGGATAGTTTTCTTCTTCTTAGTTCACTGATTTTTGGTTGAAAATTGTCCAATTTTTAGAGGTTCTAAGTTACAATTTTTCTTAACATTTCGTTGAAACTCCACAGTGGGTTAGTAGTATAGCAAGGCCGGTTCTGCGGCAGCACTACGTAGTTCCAGCAGACACCGACAGATGGCGCCACTTGTCAGTTACCGGCAACTCAACTGAAGTAGGTAACTGCTCGGCTTCACTTTTTACTGCGAACCGATACTGTAGATCGCCGTGGGGGCGCCACTGGCCAGTTTCTAGCAGCTATAGCAACAGTCGGTAATTTATTTTTTTTACCGCGAGCCGGTATGGTAGATTCCTGACATATATTCTTGACTAAGTCAACAAGGTCGGTTCTTACAATACCGACTCTGGAAACTTCTACCTGAAGGTGAAATGCTTCTTCATAATCGAATGTTAATCTTAATAAGAGGGGGGTGTAATACGGACACTGCTAGTTTTACACCGATGCTGTTAATCATAATAACTT
>WSXT02061769.1:0-19410 GCA_011762715.2 Neuroterus valhalla
ATTCTGTGTATGCATCACATTGTAAACTGAATTAAGCACGTATGAAGCCGAGCGCGAAGCGCGAGGTGTAAAAAAACCGAGCGCGTAGCGCGAGGTAAATACATTATCGAGTGCGAAGCGCGAGATCCGAATAACGCGCGCCGTAGGCGCGCTCAAACTTGCGAGCGAAGCCAGCCGCGCGCGCAGCGCGCTATGAGAATGTGCCCGCGCAGCGGGCAGATTTTTTTTCTTACGATTGAAACAATAACTACGCGTCCGATGGTAAAAATTATAAAAATTCACGGATATTTTCTGGGTGAATAACTTTTGTCTATCTATCTTCTGTGTTAGCCTCAGTCCTTTTTCAAAAATTTTGTTATTTCATTTCTATAGTTATTTTTCCTGATTGAAATGAAAACTATATATCCTGTTAAAGAGGTTGATAACACATTTGGAGATATTTTCTTGGTAAAGATCTTGTGTCCATTTGATTTTTCCCAAGCTTGTGTCAATTGTCCAAAAGTTCATTTTTTTCATTTTCAATATGCTTTTCTATAAATGAAGCAAAAACTACTTGTCCTATCAAAAAGTTAATTCTACCAAATTTGTAGATCTTTTTTTGGTGCACAATTTTAGTTCATTTACATTTTCCCGTAACTTACACAGTTTGACCAAAAAATGAATCTTTCTATTTTTCACTATTTTCTGTGCGACCTAAAATTCCCATTTTCTTTTATATTTTCGAATTTTGAAAATGTCACAGCTCTGCCAATTTTGTTTTTATCAAAAAATCATAAGGATAAATTGTTTCACTTTTTACCTACTACAAGAAACCGTACTTACAATTTTTGACTTTAGAAAAAAAGAAGTTCAAAAAATTTCCTAAATGCTCCCCCTTTTTTCATTTTTCATCCGAAATAGCTGATTAATGAACTCGACTTTTCTTTTTGGTCCCTCAAAATGGGTGCCAAAGCACGATCGAATATGATTATTCTTTCGAATGTTATCGAATTCATAGATCAGTTTCCATTATTTTTTGTGCGATAAAATTGGGAATTCTCCATTTTTTGAGAAAATCCAAAAAGTTGTATTCACCACCTTGTAGGGCTCCCAAGAAGAAACATTTTTCCTCATTGACTTTCTTTTCAATCTTGCGTTATTTGGCTGAAAATTCTCATATTCTTTTGTATTTTTGAATTTTGAAAATACGATAACTCTGACAATTTTGTTTTTATCAAAAAAAGTCATAATGATAAATTGTTTCATTTTTCACCTACTACAAGAAACCGTACTTACGGTTCCTAAACCTTAGAAAAAAGTCCAAAAAAATTTTCGAAATGCTCTTCCTCTTTGATTTTTCATCCAAAATAGCTGGTTAACGAACTCGTCCTTTCTTTTCCGGGTTTAAAAAAGTGTGGCGAAGCACAATGCAATATGATTATTCTTTAGAAAATTATCGTGTATACAGATGACGACGACGACGACAACAGACAGACACCAACGTGAAAATTACTTTTTCGGAATCAGGAGGTCTCAAAACGTGAAGATTTCATAAATTCCGCGAAAGTCAATTTTCACATAAAACCAATACCTTCTCATTATGATGAGAATGTAAAAAAAAATATTTCTGCAAATGGAATAGTACATTGAATTTAGTCCTCCAATACGAAATAAAAATTTGCAACCAATTTGAAGGTCCGGAACATGTTTATTTATGGATTATTTGGAGTTTTGTTAATAACTTTAAGGAAAAAATTTAAATAAAGTTGCGAACTTAAATCATGATTTAAATTTTCGTTTAGAACTAAACGCAATTGTTCAATTTATTTCTACGCATGTAGTGTTGAGTTTGCTACCCAATACGTGATCGGGAACTCGTTCAAATTTCAAATATTAAAATTTTTAGTCATTTCATTTTTTCATTCCTAAAAAAAGGTAATAAATTTGCAAATGGGGGTATGAATAAAAAATGCTCATTTAAGATGCAGGTAAAAATGCAACCCAATTGAAGATTAGGATCGTATGGAAATGCCAAATTTTTTGTATTTTTAGTAGTTCTGCCTTTTTATTTGCTCAAAAAATATATTTTTGTGAATTTGAGGTAGCAGCAATGAAATCCTACTTTTTAATTTATAAATTAAAAATTTCATACCTCTAAAAGAAAGTTCTTGCATGTCGTTTTTTGGCCAGCGAGGAGAAAATATCTTGAAATATCCCTCCTAACCTTTTCTTTGTTTTCAAAGCATGCTTTTTATAAATTATACGGATAACAATTTCCTCTAAATGAAATTACACAACAATAGTTTCTAGTTGAGAACATTTTTAAAAATATTCTCTTCTATAGTTTAAAACAGAGGTGTCCAACGCATGAGCAACGGTGTAAATAACTGTCACTCATCAATCCCCTCTCTTACCACATTGGCTGCGTCCATGCGGTAAGCGAGAAGAGAAATCTCGCTGAAGCACTCGGAGAAGGGGGAAGCGTCCAGCGATTGAATTGATGAAATGCAAGCCGCCATTTTGAAAACTATCAAAGTTTTAGTGTGATACTAAGGTATTTGTAACAAGGTTATTAATTAAGAAGTCATGATGGAGTCTGACGCTAATTGTTTAATTTGTGACTCAAATTTGTTAATTGGTGATACGGCTCGAGTGAGAAAAAGAGGGATTAAAACCCTGATTAGTGGGAGGCATCAGTCTCCTGCCAACATGCCAACAGCGCGTGGTAGTTCCGGACGGCCACTCATCCAAGTACTAACAACGCCCAACGCTGCTTAACTCCAGCCATCGGACGGAAACTGGTTTTTCGAGTGTGACATCTATTGCATTGAATATTGCAATGATTATTATTGATGAATTACGCATGAAAAAAATTATGAAACAAAATAAATGAATTCATTTTTCAATTTGGATAGAAGAAAAAGGAATAATGCAGTTCGAAATTAATGGAAAAGTGTTAAATCTAGATATAATTTAATAAACGGGATCAAATGCTTAATTATGTAAATTGACAGCTGCTTCTATGAAATTTTATCATTTTGATTAGTATTTATAATAACTATTAAATTTTATGTTGAAAATTCGAATTCCTTATTTTCGGTTTAAAAGGGATCTATCTGAGCTTGAAGTACAATCTGTGTTCGAAATTTAATATTTCTCGAGAAAATTAATTATCACATTCGAAAATGCATGAGTCCGCGCTAAAAATACAACTTTTGTAGCAAATTCATTGAAATGGCTTATAAAAATGGTAGGAAAACCATTTCTTTCTACTGAAGATTTATTATAATTAACTATTCCAATTTTGAATGAAGGCTAAACTATTTATTAGAAAATTTGTTCGCATTTTTGATTTGAAATTAATGTTTTCAACTTAAAATCTAAATAATGATTCTTTCCATAGTTGAAAAGTGATATTTTCCAGTTGTTATTTCTATCTTATGGTGAAAATAAATTTTTTTTTGAAAAGAATTAATTATCTTGTTTGAAAATACATTTTTTTATGGCGAATTCGTCTTTCTGGCAATTTCCTTTAAAACGACAAAATTTCAATAGAACACTGCAAAGTAGGACAATAAAGAACAATGTAGAAACAGGGTAGTGACAAAAATGAAAAAATTATTTTCTCGTACTATAAGCTGTATATCATTTAGATTCACTTATATATAAGAATAATCCTAGACCAAAAAATGGACAAAATAATAATATTAATAAGCAACCTTAAAAAATCGTAGTTATTTTTAAATTTCCCTACAATTTTTACAAAATGCTAACACTTGCTGGTTCATATAAATGACACAGGTGCCAACAACTTTTTAAATCTGAATTAGTGCACTAAGGAACGGTTGTAAGCATCTAAATGTTTAAAATTAAAATAAAACATTTCTAAAAGTCAAAAATACTATACAAAAAAAACAAAAAATTTAGCATTTCCATACGATCCTAATCTTCAATTGGGTTGCAATTTTCAACTGCGTCTTAAATTGGCATTTGTTAATCATACCCCATTCGCAACTTTATTCTATTCTTTTTTTAAAGTAAAAAAAAATTGCTTAATTACTGTCATTTCTCGGCGATAGAAAAACTCGCAAAGGATCTCGCGCGCGAGCAAGTGAGGAGAGTCGGACCTTCTGATTGGTTGGCTGCTACTCCCTTCCACTGGAATGCAGCGAAAATCCGTTGCTAACTGAATTCTAGGAACGTTGCATTTCTAGGAATTAAGAACTGAAGCTCAATATTCTAATTTAAACCTCGATGACTATTAATCTAATTAAAAACGCAGTTTTAAATTACAACTAACATAAAACATTTCGGTCTCAATTATTTACAAGTTCTAGAAGATTATGATCAACCTAATTTCAAAATTAAAATTAGTTCACTGCAATAGTCGTTGTAATAGGATGGTATATTATTTTTGGTCAAATTTTTTCCCTACAGACTCGCCTAAGTGTCCAATTTTACGAGACACTCGACTGAATCATAAGGGTCATTCAAGTGAGAAAAAAAAGGAAGACGGTAGTCCACATGTGACAATTCAACAATAAGCGTATCTTTGGACCGCTCTGAGTGCACAAAGGAATCAATGCACAATAAGCTAGAGCTCGTCGGAGCGTGAAAATTCCTGGTCTACGCTCTACGACTTTAGTAATACCCCTCGAATTTATTAAGCTGTCTGACTCCAACAGAAATAAATACAAGGCTCGACATACCGGACTACGCGTAAACTGTCAAGCATTGCTGATATTCTTACAGTGGACGATTATCGTTAAAGATTGTCTCCAGATTACGTGGTGGTACTTTATTTTACTTAGAGGCATTTATTGTCTCCGGTGCCAGAACCAAGAGACATACGCATTGGAAAATTCTGTTTCCCCACAGTTCCAGTTTTCCTTCAATTTGAGTCCTGAATGGAAGAGATAGCTGGAAGTACATTGAAGAGGAGGGCCAACCTTGGGAGCGGAGGTCATCGAACTACCGGACTTGCGAGGGTCCACTTGTCGGGTACTTTGAAGTTTCAAGAGCCTTTTCCCTCACCCACCCAAGAGACTGGATTCGCCGGTTAGTTGAGAATTGATCTCGCATGATAGTTTGCACACGTACTCAGTACCACAAAACTGCAGTCTTCAAAATTTTCATTCTTGATTATAAATTTGGTCTCTTCCAGAGCTTCCGTTTCCTATTACCATCATTTTATATTATTATTTTTTGACTCTACTTTATATTTTACTTTATCACTCATACCAACCTTATGGCTATTACTTACTTCCCTTCCCTTGTTTCCCTCAGTTCTTCCAGTCTTTCTATCCAGGCAAATCCCTGTCCATTTTCATTCAAGATCCCTCTTACACAATCACTCACTCTTTTCCCTTCTGTTTACTGAGCCAAACGCTGCTTTAAAATCTATGAACAGCGCCACAGTTTCCTTCTTTTTCGCCCCAGATTTCTCCTCACTAAGTAGTGTGATTCCTCTATATTCCACTTCCTTCTTACCCTCTCATCCCTTTAAGAACGGCACCACTAGTCCCGTCTTCCATTCCTTCGGTCATCCTGCACATCCCCATACTTTGCTGCATACTCTCCATATCTCTCCTCTCACTTCTTCCCCACCATACTTCAGTGCTTCATTTTCCATGCCATCCTCACCTGTTGCTTCATTCTTTATCAGCCTATCCATTGCCTAATTCACCTCTTCTCGGCTAATTTCATTCCCTCCTTCCCTTTTCCCTACTCCATCACTTCCCTCTCTCTTCATCCTTTATCCTCTGTTTCTCTTCTTCCAGCAAACCTTTGAAGTATCTTGTACACTCTAACATTTTCATCACTTCCGTCACGCCCTTTCTTTTTCCCCTTTACCTATTTATCATCTCCCATTCTCTGCCTCTCTTTACTGCTTCCTTTATCTCTTTCATGTATCTTTTCTTCTCTTCATGCTTTTTGTCGTCCAACATTTTCTCATATTCTCGTTTAGTTTTATTATACTCCCTCTCGTCGGTCTCTCCTCTCCTCCATCTACTTACGCATTCCTTCATTCTATCTTTACCATCCTTACACTCGTCGTCCCACCATCCTTCTTTCGCCCTTCCTTCGCCTTTTTTTGGTCTCACCTCTTCTCTCACCTTCTCAATCGCTCCCTTTATTCCTTCTAATATTTCGTCTACTCCTCCCACTTCTCTTCCCCTCCAATTCCGCTCTCTCATTTTTCCTCTGAATTCTCTCAACTTATATTCTTCTTAACGGCCCATATTCACCTTCCTTCTAATTCCTTCTTCCCTCTTCCCTCCAAATAACTTCAGACCCCTATTTCTCAACGTCACTATTACCGGGAAGTGCTAAGCGCCTATCTCATTACCAACTTGCATTCCCACCATCAACTTCCTTATTGTATCTTCTGCCAAGATAAAGTCAATTACGGTTTCTCCTTTACTTATAAACGTTATTTCGACATCCTTGTCAACTATTGACTTGCCATTGCAGATAAACCATCCCGTCTCACCTATCAGGTTGAGCAGTACCCTTTCCTCCCGATCTATTCCCCTATTCTTCGAGTTCCTTATGAAAACATTCTTCTCTTCATCCCATACTTCTCCCCCATGATACCCTGTCCAAGCATTCAAGTTTCCCCCAAATAAAGTTAGCCCTTCCTCTTTTTCCTACATCCGATTTCTCATAACTTTCCGTCCCTCCTCTTCTCCCCTTTTCCTATAAGTGCAGATTATCGTTACCCTTACTTTTCCCAATTTAATTCTTTTAACCATTATCCCATCCTTTGTTCCCCTATCTTGTTCGACTCCCTGTTCTGCCATTAGATCCTTTGCTTGGCAGTACCCTTCCCTCCCGATCTATTTCCCTATGCTTCGAGTTCCTTATGAAAACATTCTTCTTTCCTTTCCATACTTTTCCCCCATGATCCCCTGCCCAAGTATTCAGGTCCCCCCAATTAAAGTCAGCCCTTCCTCTTTTTCCTTGATCCAATTTCTTATAACATCCTGCCCCTCCTCTTCTCCCCTCCTCTTATGAATGTGAACTATCGCTACCCTTACTTTTTCCACTTTAATTCTTCTTACTACTATCTCATCCTTGGTTTCCCTATCTTCCTCCACTCCCTGTTCTGCCGTTTAATCCTTTGTTAAGCAGTACCCTCTCTTCCCGATCTATTTCCCTATGCTTCGAGATCTTTATGGAAAAATTCTTCTCTTTATTCCTTACTCCTTCCCCATGATCCCCTCTCTAAGCATCCAGGTCTCCCCATTCAAAGTCAGCCCTTCTTCTTTTTCCTCCATCCAATTTCTCATTACTTTCCACCCATTCTCTTCTCCCCTTCTTCTATAGATGCAAATTATCGTTACCGTTACTTTTCCCAATTTAATTCTTCTTACCTTTTTCCCATCCTTTCTCTCCCTATCTCACCCTACTCCCTGTTCTGCGAATAAATCCTTTGCTTAGCAGTACCCTTCCCTCCCGATCTATTTCCCTATGCTTCGAGTTCCTTAAGGAAACATTCTTCTCTTCTTCCCATACTTCTTCCCTATGATCCTCTCTCCAAGAATTCAAGTCTTCCCCAATCAAAGTCAGCCCTTCCTCTTTTTCCCTCATTAAATTTCTCATAACTTTCCATCCCTCCTCTTTTCCCCTTCTCCTATAAATGCAAACTATTGCTGCCCTTACTTTTTCCACTTTAATTCTTCTTACCATTATCCCATCCTTTCTTTCTGTATCTTCCCCTACTCCCTGTTCTGCCTTTAAATCCTTTGTTGAGCAGTACCCTACCCTCCCGATCTATTCCTCTCTGTTTCGAGTTCCTCATGAGAACTTTATTTTCTTCATCCCATATTTCTCCCCTATGATCCTCTTGCAACCATTCAGGTCTCTCCAATTAAAGTTAGCCCTTTCTCCTTTTCTTCCACCCGATTTCTCATTACTTTCCATCCCTCCTCTTATCTCCTTCTCCTATAAATGCAAACTATCACTACCCTTACTTTTCCTACTTTAATTCTTCTTACCATTATCCTATCCTTTGTTTCCCTATCTTCCCCTACTCTCTCTTCTGCCGTTATATCCTTTGTTGAGCAGTACTCTTCCCTCCCGATCTATCCCCCTAAGCTTCGAGTTCCTTATGAAAACATTCTTCTCTTCATCCTATACTTCTCTCCCATGATCGCCTGTCTAAGCATTCAGGTCTCCTCCAATCAAAGTCAGCCCTTTCTCCTTCTCTTCTAACCATTTTCTCAATACTTTCCATCCATTCTCTTATCTCCTTCTCCTATAAATGCAAACTATCACTAACCGTACTTTTCCCACTTTAATTCTTCTTACCCTAATCCCATTCTTTGTTTCCCTATCTTCCCCTACTCTCTCTTTTGCCGTTCAATCCTTTGTTCAGCAGTACCCTCCCCTCCCGATCTATTTCCCTATGCTTTGAGTTCCTTATAAAAACATTCTTCTATTCAACCCATACTGCTCCCTCATGATCCCCTGTCCAAGCATTCAGGTCCATCCAATTAAAGTCAGTACTTTTCCTTTTTCCATCATCCAATTTCTCATTACTTTCCACCCATCCTCTTCTCCCGTTTTCCTAGAGATGCAAACTATCGCTACCCTTACTTTTCCCACTTTGATTCTGCTTACCATTATCCTATCCTTTTTTCCTTATCTTTGCCTACTCCCCGTTCTACCGTTAAATCCTTTGTTGAACAGTACTCTTCCCTCCTGATCTATTTCCCTATGCTTCGAGTTCCTTATGAATACATTCTTCTCTTCATCCCATACTTCTTCCCTATGATCCTCTCTCCAAGAATTCAAGTCTCCCCCAATCAAAGTCAGCCCTTCCTCTTTTTCCCTCATTAAATTTCTCATAACTTTCCATCCCTCCTCTTTTCCCCTTCTCCAAAAATGCAAACTATCACTACCCTTACTTATCCCACTTTAATTCTCCTGACCATTATCCCATCCTTTGTTTCCTTATCTTCCCCTACTCCCTGTTCTGCCGTTAAATCCTTTGTTGAGCAGTAGCACCACCTTCCACCTTCCTATTCTTCTAACCCTTTCTACCCGCACTTTCGCTCCTATCTCTGTACCACCAAACTGTAGTCTGCAAAATTTTCATCCTTTATTAGAAACATATACATAGTCACTGATCCTGATTTTCCTTTCAGGCATTTTTGATCACTCTTGGTTGGCACCTAGTATTGTTTGAAGATATCGATGAAAAATTGAGCGCTTTACCAGAACAGTCTCGGTGTAAATCACCTTAATCTGTTAGAGATAGCCGCAACTCGCTAAGGAACGAATTGCTTGCACGTTCTACCAAGCCAAGGTTGCTTGTAGCTGGAAAAGGCTCCAGCGAGTCGCGATACTAGATAGCCCAATGATTTCATAAGGCAGCTGCTATTTGTCGACTTAAATCACTTTAATCCATTCGTAAAACGTAG
Organism: Neuroterus valhalla; assembly: GCA_011762715.2. Lineage (NCBI taxonomy): Eukaryota > Metazoa > Arthropoda > Insecta > Hymenoptera > Cynipidae > Neuroterus > Neuroterus valhalla. The sequence goes on from WSXT02061769.1 coordinate 9,408, forward strand.
GGCCGCGGCAACCAGAAGCTTTGCTAAGCAGCTAAGGACTGCATTGCACTCATTGAGAACCACCACCAGTCATCTTGAGCAGAATACACTGCAACCTCAATCTCATTCCGGTTTTGGCTTTGGTATCGGCGGCCTTGGAACGAGACCGAGTAAGCTGAAACGTAAACAGTCAGAGCCGGATACACGCGAATAACTGACGCCAACTGAAGCGAAGTTGCGAAAATCTATTCTAGGATACTCCTGCCCACTTTCAATGCACGGCACTGGCGGAGGATGTAGCGAGGAGAGCGCCCCTCTCCAAACCCCCCGCACCTTCTCGTCCACGAGCGCATTTCGAGGAAGGTGCGAGTTCGGGTGGAATGAGATTGAGGTTGCAGTGTAGATCCGAGATCCTACTTGGCGTCTTGTTACCCTCATCACAGAGGTATTCCTTCATTTGTCAGACTACTGATAAGAATCTTACGTCTGGTTAAATGGAGCTGTATCAAGAGAAAAAATCATCAATGGATACAAGTGAAGTCGAAGACTGACCTTGGTGAACATCAGTTAACTTGAAAGATTCGTCTTGCGCTGGTTATGAATTGGAAGTTATATTCAAGGTCGATTCTCATCTCGAAGGTTTTTCTAAATGAAATTGGTTACATAGATCATACACTTAAGGACGTATAATTAAACAAACCTCCTGCTGAGCCAAATTGCCACTGGTGGCTCTCGATCAAGACAAAAAAACGGAAATTTACGGCATTTGTGGAAAAGATTTATAATATCATCTTCGCTTTCCTTATTACAGTAAGATATTCCAAGACACTTTAAGAGATAAGGAAGCTATTTGATCATAATTCTTGCACCACTCCTAATATTCCTGCTAGTTCACCACTTCCGTTCGTACTGTTTCTCCTATTTTACTACTCTTATTATATATCCTAATGCTGAAGCTCTTCCTACTTCAATTCCTTCATTTTTATCATCCCTCCTCTTTTACCAATCCCATTTGTGTTCCTACGATCCCTCCCCGTGTGGAAATTGACGAATTTTTTCCTACTCGCAAGTTTGGCCTCAACTTGGAAAATTATTTCATGGCGACAACCAGAGTTAATACCTTATTCTAGTCCGAACCAACTCTGATTCACAGCTCTCGATTGCAGCGCCATCAACTTGATTGTGTGGTGATTTAAACTATACGAAATTCCAAAAAACATTCCTAAATTCCAGAACGAAAATGAAAATAATTATTCCAGTACCAAAAGAGGAATAAGTGAATTCCCAGTAGAACTAAAAAGTTTGAATAAGTAGTTGGAGATTTCCATCATTTTTATATTTTCTTAAAGTAAAATTTAAAAGAGAAATGGAACTTATTTGATATTATTAATGAGACAACGTTTACGAAGTTGAATACAAAATTCTACTGTGAAATAAATAATCTTTGTTACCTTGATCCTTCATTAAAGATAACATAAATATAAATTTTCACATTTATTTAATCCATTTTTTTATAAAACAACATGCATTTGAATAATAGAATATTTTGACAATTGAATAATTGTGAAGAATTTTATTCAAAATTAGGTTTATCAGAACTGCCATGATCACCTTTTTTTCAATTTATGTTATTGAATCATTTGATTTTGTAGACGCTAACAATCTCCTCCCCTTTCATCACGCCCACACATAGATTTCCTCCTATTCCACCACGCCCAATCATATATCTCCTCCTTTTTCACTACGCCTACTTATACATCTCCTCCTATTTCACCACGCCCACTCATAGATCTCCTCCCATTTCACCACACTCACTCATAGGTCTCTTCCTATTCCACCACGCCCACTCATAGATCTCCTCCTATTTCACCACACTCACTCATAGATCTCCTCCTATTTCACCATGCCAACGTTTACGAAGTTGAATGCAGAATCCTACTGTAAAATAAATAATCCTCGTAACATTAGTCCTTCATTGAAGACAATATAAATATAACTTTTCAAATTTATTTGATCAATTTTCTTATTTAATAGTATGCATTTGAATGATAGAATACTTAGACAATTGAATCATTTTAAATAATTGTATTTAAAATTAGGTTGACCAGAACTGTCATGATCACATTTTTTTAAAATTTATGTTATTGAATCATTTAATTTTGTAGACGTTAAGTTTGTCTGGCACCGTTGCTTCTATTTAGTTTTTGCAAATTTGAATTCGCGCACCGAAATCTAATATCGATTTTTGATATCGATTTATTGTTTGGCAATGCGGCAACTCCGCTCAAACAAAACAAGTGAATTTTGTGGAAAAGAAATGCTAGCGTGATTCTGTTTCGCTCCACAAGAAGTATATATAAGTGAAAATTTGAACAGTGAATGTTTTCGCAGATGATTTTGAGTGTGAAATAAATTTTTCGTAGGAGAAATCAAGCTATATTCATTTAGGTTCGTAAAAATGGTATTTATTCGACCTGTTTTTTAGTTGAAGCAAGTACAACCTCAATTTCCTTCGACATATATTTATCAAAAATTAAATCTTATCTTTACTCCTAAATTTATTGTTAATAAGAATAATTGGTTGAGAAATTTTAAGATGTAGATGTAGTTAAGAATTTGTACTTAAAGTTCGAGAGAAAATATTATTAAAGTGCGAAATTAGCTCCCGCTACAACGCGTGAATATTAGGGTGACCCTTATTTTCCACTTTCCAAATTTATTCCTCTTCACAGTCATCTTTTATCTGTTATCCAATTGTTTAAACTAGTACCATCTTTTTAAACATTTTTCTTCCTTGGGGAAGTCGCGAAATGAACATATTTTCTGGCCAGCATAACTTATTTGATGAATGATGGCAATAAAATAATTTGTTCAAATAATTTTACGTTTATATAAATAATACGTATTTGTTCAAGCATATGATTTACATGAAAAAAACCAGATAAACATTTTACATCACTAAACTTTTGACATATTCCAACATTTTATTGCTAATTTGTTTTTCAAGAACACATATTAGTGTTTAGAAAGATTGAAGTTGTTTAAACAATTTTTTCTGTTCAAATATCTTATTTTTGTTATTCTCCGAAACCTAAACATATTTTCAAGTACTAATTTGCATTCCAAGGATGTTAAAAAAACTGACAATGTTTAGAAGCAATATTTTCTTGTTTACTCATCTAAATCATTCAACAAGAGAATTGTTTAAATATTAAAAATTTGTTAAAACATATACATGTGTTCTTTAAAAAAATTGGTACTTTTAAATATTAGTATCTGTCAAAAATTTAATGAGTTGAATTGTCCTTCCTGCTTTTTCTAGATACATTTTATATACCTCAAAAACTTCGTCTTTATTAGGATAATGGTTAAATTACTCAAACAAACTATTTTGTCAATATTATTGTTCGAATGACTCATACGGTCCAGAAAATACGTTTATTGTGCGATGTAATAAAAGAAAATTCTCTGGGCCAACGGCTATGAAGGGAGTACCAAATAAGTTACTTTTTAAGGAATAACACATGTCCTATTGTATTCTTGGTAAGAAAATGATTATTACAGCGCTGAATTTTGATATATAATTGAAATGTGACGTGAAACTAATTTTCAAATTTTGAATTTTTATACTCTACAGGCGTTGTTTCTGAAAAATACAAAGCCACTGAAGACGAAGTATTTCCTCATTTTGGAACGGTTTTTAAAAATTCCACAGTTTGGGATAGCAACCGAAGGATGAGGGTGTCAACGAACAATCCAATGCAGGAATAAGATTATTCTAAAAATGCTCAACTGATTGAAATGTTCCTTTTGAATAAACAGTTTCACCTTTATTAGGATTTTCAATCATTTTTTAATTTAAAAAATTTAATTTTAATGTGTCTGAGACTAAAAAAGTGGATAAAATCAAGTTACGGCCAAGTCAGTAAGTTAGGCTCTGACCAGGTTAGGCGTTTCATTTGTGGTAGGGTCCTGTCTAGATCCCAAATATGGGGCCAAGTTCTTCCTAGTTTTGGCCCAGCTAGCTTCATAACAAAATTTCCATACGGTTTTCTTTCCAACCAAATTTGAAAGAATGATTTTCAATGTAATCTTCGCTCTTCTGATAAACCTCAGATATAATGAGGCACTCCGAGTTATTGGAAGTACTTTTGGGATGACCATGCTTTAGCGTCAAATTTTCATGAGTTGCGTCATGATCTTCCATGTTGATTACGACTATCACCAGAAATCAGAGATCAGTGAAATAAAGACAGGATTGGTTAATGCGACACGAGAAATTCATTTATACCAACTGAAGGTAGTTTAGAGAAACATCAGTGCATGAAGGCAGTCGACCCGTCAAGGTGACTAGCATCGACTTCCAGCAGGCGAAGATAAATTCAGTTCCATTCGAACGTGAACCACGAGTCGAATCTCTCTTCAGATGTGAGTGTGTCTCCTCACCGAACCCCAGGACCCATAGGTGGAAGTCAAGGTATAGCTATAGAAGTCAGGATGCAGCTAAAGAAGTATAGACTACAGCAGAGCTATCGATAAGTCCCTATCTGACAAGGGAAGGAATCGGAAAGGGTCTTAGATCAGCCAAGGCCATAAAGCCACCCACGGCGAACAATATTTTAGTACGGTGGCAATGCTCGAAACCGGCTCTTGGCCTCCAACTTTAACTTCGCCAACACAGACTCAACCACGTGCATGAGCAATATCCCACCGCTTGCAATTATCAGATTGACTCCCGAGTTGAGTTATACCCTAATAAATAAACATCCCCTAATATTTCCTCCAGCCTACCTTCCCTTTCACATTGTCTATCCTAGGATCTTATTTGGTCAGTCCAGATTCTGGAATGGAATATGGAGGTCAGTTTGCCTCACCATAACGGAATGCGAATCAGTCTGTACAACTCATGGAGAGTCCCAAAGGCTGTTTGTATAGTGATACTTATCTCGCAGGATTGAACCAGAAATTGTGTCAGAATTGATTTAGATTGTTGAAAGAAAGTACTAGTTCGTTCGACTACGATAGATCGTTTTTCTTGAATCAAGGTCCGATAACCATAGTGATGGAATATCGATTAATTTATTATTTCGAGTGACTTATCAGCTACTAGTTGAATCTGTTATACTACCAGAGGTTGGAGTCGTTCAATCTCGCGAAGAAAGATGCGATTCAATCGCAGGTCGATTAAGAATAATTAGCGCGTATGTAGCTCAAACGACAGCGACATTAGAGAGAGATTGATGTTGATTATCGATCGATTTCTACGACTGGTTCGTGTTGAGATGAAAATTACTCGAAACGGGTTCCTCGTTAAACTCACCTCGAGCGCTCGTACAAACTGGTAAGTTGCAGTCTGCCAAGCAAACTTGCTTCTTTTATTGCTGTGCACACATAGGAAATGAATCTTGCAACTCGAGAGATGCTGCTTTTCTCCCACTTTATCTTCATTATTTTTTTTACGATCCCTTTTACGCAGTTTGAAAATATTCGATTAACACTTTCTACATTCTACTGTTGAGTCAGATCCCTTGAAAATGTCTTACATTTCTCAGATCCTAGATGTAATTGAGCGTGGATAATTGGAGCAGAAAATCTTGAGTCCCCGACGAAGGAGGAAGGAGGGGAAGGTATTTTTCTCTTCCCTACTCGGTAACTTTTTCCGTCTCATCTCGATCAATTCGTCACTTATCATCGTCAGAAACTACGGAACTACCGATTACGATTTGGTACGTAAACGATAGCCCAAGTGGTTGCGAGGACGTAATTTAACGCCGTTGTAGCTTGTAGCACGTCGCTTGTTTATAATCCTATCCCACGATGGAAAGGACACGGTGTCTTGGATGTCGCTACCTTTTATCTAGTCGGGAACATCTGTACTGCAGAAAGAACGCTCCTTAAAAGCGCGAATCAATGAAACAAGTCGGCGCTTTTCCATATAACATGTCTTGCTATTCACAATTTACACGGAGACGGAACTTTCAACTGTTGACGACAAAGTTAGAATGAAAGATTGGAAAGAAGAGAGATTAAAGGAGCGAATGATGTTTTACCTCCGTTTTCACCACACCCACTAACGGATGTCCTATTTTACCACGCCCACTCATAGATCCCCTCCTATTCCATCACGCCCACTCATAGATCTCCTCCTATTTCATCACGCCCAGTCATATATCTCCTCCTACTTCACCACGCCCTCTCATAGATCTTCTCCTATTTCACTATGCCCACTCATAGATTTCCTCCTATTTTACCACGCCTACTCATAGATCTCCCATTTCACCACGCCCACCCGCTTTACTCACCCTGCTTTAACCTTACAACCCGTGTATCTCCACCTACTTCCCCACTCCTACTGGAGCCCCTTCTATCAAACAGAGTGTTAATAAGAACTTTAATAAGGATCACAACAATTCGCATCATGGCTTCTTCTCGTAATTTTTTGATCGTCTTTTTAAAGTTGTCGATTCTTCCTCTTATTTCTTAACGAAGCTGGAATAAATAGTTACGCAAGAATCGCCTACGCCAAACGTTGGAACTCTCACTTTCGATGGTACGCAGCTGAGCAAGGGACCAAATGACATAATGCTTCATGCTTTTGGGGATACTTCATTGATTTATGGAGCTTTCTCCATTCGAATAACATCGCACATGGCACACTGCTCGCCTCACTTTTATTATGGCAGCCAATAACGGCACTGTTGTAAAGACACGCGTAACTGAAATCGAATGCCGGAAAACCTGTCGCAAACGTACTGACCTGAAATATCCACCAATCATTATAAACTCGTTAAACTATATAAGAAGGTTTCGGTGTAGCTTATACTTTACCGTTCGCAACAATTTTGCAAATAGAACGTTACAGTTCGGGCAGTCAAATCCAAATCTAGAGGCAAACACTGCAAATCCCGAAACAAATTCGTTTCCTTTTTTTTTTGAAATCCGGTTACTAATAAGGCATCAAGAAAACTCGATTTGAAGGAGGATAGTTAATTGATGAGATGATGCATTGATTTTCTAAGACTAAGAAGAGGACTGTTAACGGTTCTGCGATCTATCGCGAACAAGACCTGTTTGCATTACGTCTGAAGCATTGGTCGCTGGTACACGAAGGGGTGTTCGCATTCACACAGCGAAGATTCCCATATCAGATATTCATCTTTCCTGCCAAGTTTTGCCATCGAACACGACACCATTGTGCTACCATTGTTGCCATAACTTCGTGGGACCGTTTATTACGAAATGGTAGCAGGTACAAACTCGACATTCTTAATGTACATTTCTAAACAGGAAGAAATCTCTTTTTCCTGGGGTGGATACACAACTTATGAATCTCAAATCGAAAAACTGTGCGAAACCTCATTCTCTATTGGAAGCAATTCTGAACAAAGAGAAATTCAAGATTTGTCCTCTTTTCAGTGAAACTAATTCAAAATTTACCTAATTCTCTTTTCATACTCTCTCCACCTCCTCCATCACCTGCATACGCTTCCAACACAAGCAACTATGATTTCTGCTCATACCTACACAATTTTTACAAATTCTTATCTTCACTTATCTAAGATCTACATGCATGCACCCCTGCTCCCATTTTAAATCTTTCCACTCTCTTCCATCTTATCTGTCATCTAATTCTTTTTAGGTATTCCGGATTTCTCCTTCTCCCTATCATCATATACCAGCTGTTGTACCAAAACTCATATATGTCCTCCTCTTTCACCACGCCCACGCACATATCTCCTCCTATTCCGCCACGCCCACTCATATATCTCCTCCTACTTCACCACGCCCTCTCATAGATTTTCTCCTATTCCACCACGCCCAATCATAGATTTCTTTCTATTTCATCACGCCCACTCATAGAACTCCTACTAATTTACCACTCCCACCCATTTTACCCATCCTGCTTCAACCTTACAAACCGTGTATCTCCACCTACTTCCCCACTCCTACTGGAGCTCCTTCTATCAATTCAACCCTCCTTCTGTATCTTTCATTCTCCTTTTTTGAATGTTCCAGCTTAACCCTCTCTCCACATTTTTTAGTTTATTTCTCGAAATCCCATGAACCTTTTAGTTGCCTCACAATCTCTTCCTCTTTCTCTATCTGTTCCCTTTACATTTAACCTCCACCTCTTTTATGCTCTTTTAATCTTTTGATATCTACTCTATAATCAAACGCAAACCACACTAGCATATCGAACATCCACACTCTCATCCCTCAGTCGTCTTTGAATCATCTCTTCCTTATACCCCACACTTGTCTCACTACTCTACTCGTACATTCTTATCTTCATTTCTCTTGAAAATCAGTTCCTGTTCCTGCTTCAAATCATAAAATGTAGGTACAAAGAATTCTCTGCTCAATCCAACCAATCATTAATAATCTTCATTCATACTTTACCCTACGCTTTCTTTTTATGACTTTCATCATCCGTTACTAGAACTTCATCGTCTCACAGTGTTTTAAAATCCCAAAAAGCTGGCCAAGAATCAGAATCTCGATATTTCACTTCGTTCGATTACCCATATAAGCCTTCTGATTTTTCAGAAATTTTAGAAGAATGTCCGCCATTTTTGGTCCCACATTTTGAATTTTTCATTTTTGACTTCATTTTCAAAATCAGCGACCCCAAAAACCTCTTCATACTCATATTCAAGTAAATGCATGGCAAATCTTAGAAAGATGTCCGCCATTTTGGGTCCGTCTTTTTGAAATATCGAGATTCTGATTTTTGGCCAGCTTTTCGAGATTTTGAACCACTGTGGCGTCTGCGGAAAGTAATAAATAAATTTTGCTTGTTCTTCTTTCTCCTGTCTTTGCCCTCATCTAAGTCTTCACAAATATCTCTCTCATCCTCTCTTTCAACCCTTTACCAAATCCTCCTTTAATCTGTAGTCTCCAACCCTTTCACAAAAGCTGTCTAGTTGTGTGGTTTACTTCCCCTCCCGGTTGTTGTCTCTACAACCTCTTTCTCAGCACTTTTGCACAGTTTTTATATCCCATTGTTATAAGTGCAATACATCCGCCATAAACATCTATTCTTTTTTCCTCTTCCCCAATCAACAGTACTATTAGCCCTGTCTATGATTCAACCGGCTACCTCCCACTTCTCCGAACCTTTTCAATGGTCCTCCACATCTCTTCTTGCACTCTCCCTCCCCCATATTTTATTTTTTATTCCTCACGTCATTTTCTCCTATTGTCTTCTTTATTTTTAGCTTTCCAATTGCCTGATTCACCGCTTCTCTACTGAGTTCTTCTCTGTTATCCTTGTTTTCTCGTGACTACCCTTCTTCCTTCACCCTTTTTTCCATGCCTTCTAAGAGTCTCTTCAAATAGTCTCTTAACTCCTGCAACTAGACTCCTTCAGTTATAAGCTTTCTACCTCTTATTCCCATGCTCATCACTCTCATTCCCTCCCCTGCTTTACCGCTTCCTTGACCTCTTTCATTTACCTTTATTCTCCCTAGGTCTTTCTTCACCTCTTATCCTCCATGATCTCTTTGTCTCTTATTCGATTTCCCTTCCCCTATTTCCTTTTTCAAGAAGAGTAGAAAAAATTTGATGATGTGGTTAGGTTATGTGGAGAGAATAGATAAAGAACTATTAACGCAACATGTGTGATTCAGGTGAGGTCAATGGTAGGACACATAGAGATAGAACAAAAGAGGAATGTTTGGAATGTGTAAATAAAACTATACAAAAAGAGATGGGAAATCATAGAAATCAAATTCTTGCTTTGAAAGATGTATGAGTGTGAAGAAAGCAACAGATATGGAGAGTTAGGGTCAAAATGTGAAATAAAGGGAATGAGATGTTTATGATATGCAGAGTTGAGAAGTGAAAGGGTTAGAAGAGAAAGGGTAAGCAGCTGTTGGATGAAAGAGTTTGTAGAATATGGAGGAAAAATGGAAATCGGTGAGACAAAGAACTCGGGGGGGGGGGGGGGGGGGGGGGGGAACCCCGCGGCGGGGAGGACCGGAAAGATGGAATAAAGGGGGAAGGAAAACACGGAAAACAGAAG
>WSXT02061770.1:0-12620 GCA_011762715.2 Neuroterus valhalla
GATGAGAATGTGTACCTTAAAGCCAACAGAGCTTTGAGGAATGTAATCTTCATCTATTCCTAATTACGTTATAAATTAAGAATACAAGGTTGCATTGGTTAACTGGGATCTAACAGAAATTGATTTGTTTAATTCACTTTCAAATCTGCATAATTATTGAAATGAACAACAGCAAAAGCTTCTTGAATGCTAGACACAAATACCCGAGCGCGCAGCGCGAGGTTAGAAATGTACGAGCGCGAAGCGCGAGTATAACACATTATCGAGCGCGAAGCGCGAGATCCGGTGGACGCGCGCCCTAGGCGCGCTGAAACTTGCGAGCTGCGCGCGAAGCGTGCGATGAGAATGCGCCCGCGAAGCGGGCAGATTTTTTGAGGTTATGTAGGACTATTATTACATTATTTGTAGGTTGCTTCGATTATTGGAATAACCGGAGCATGCAGTCGAGAAAAGCCTATGTGTGTCAATGACGTCAAAGGTTGTGATAAAAGTTTTTGAAAGAGTTTCTTAAGGAAAATTTGGTTATAAATTGCATGAATGCTGACAAGAGTTACATTACTGTTTGTATGAGGAAATCAGATTATAGGTAAGGATGTAAGATAGTATTCAAACTATCGCCACTTTGCGGTGCCGGGGGGCTGGAAGAGAAAGGAAAGGGAGAGGGGGGAATAGGAAATAGCAGAAAGCCTAAAGAGAAAGGAAAGGAAGGGAGCGGTGAATAGAGAATATGTTACAGTGGGAGGTGGTAGTAATGATGGAAACGTGGCTAAATGAAAAGGGATGGGAAAAAGTAAGAGAAAGAGATGGAAGATAGTGAAAGTGTATTGAACGAAGATATGCAGGAGAAATCTGAGGAGATAAGAGAACTGATAGGAGAGAATGAAGAGGGGATTAAGCTAGTAACAGGAGGAGATTTTATTGCAAGGACAGGAAATACAGGAGGCGAGGAATGAGGAGAAGAGCGAAGAAGAAAATCCAAAGACAAAATACTGAATGGAGAAGGGAAGAAACTGTAAACTCCTTGGGGGAACAGGATAGTTTATCATAAACGAAAATAGAGAGGGGAATGAGGAAGGTGATATTACACGCTCAGGAGGTGAAAGGGAACGGTAAGTGACGACGTGACAGGGGAAAATAAGGTAACAGAGAAGATCAAGGAACTAAAGGTAGGATAATATATAGGTTCAGCTCACTTTCCAATAATGTAGAAAAAAGAGATGGGAAGAATGATGAGAGCCATGAAAAGTATATTAGAGGGAACAAACAAGAAAGAAGTAAGTGAGGAAGGGGTCGGAAATGGATGGGATAAGGAATGAGAAGACAAAACGAAGGAAGTGAGAAGGAAACTAAAAAGATGGAGAAAAGGGAAAAGTGGAGATGAATATAGAAGAAAAGAGGAAGAATAAAATGAGATGTGTGAAAAGAAAAAGAAGGGAAAACAAAAGGTTCAAAGAGGAGGCGCAGAAGACTGAAACGGAAGAAGAGTTTTTCAAAGTAGTTAACAAAGAGAGAAAAAGGAAGAAAAGAGTAAAGCAAGATATAAGGATGGTAGAATGAAAAAAGTATTCCATGGATCTGCTAGAAGGAGTAGAGAATTAAGTTAGAAAGTGAGGGAGAAAGGGAAGGGAAAGAGACGAGGGAGAGGAAGAAATGATCAAGAAATGAAAAAGAAAAAGATCATCAAGGAATGAACAAGGGAAGAAATGATCAATGTTTTAGGAATAATACAAGACGGGAAAGCTCCAGGTTTGGAAGAAATTCCAAATGGAGTATGGAAATACGGGGGGGGGGGAGGCAGGGGGATAAACTAAAGGAATGGGCATGAATAATGTGCAATAGAGTATGGAGAGGAGAGAAATGACCAGAGCTATGGGAAGGATGGGTTGTGGTACAGATATTTGAAAAGGCAATATAGAGAGAAGGTTGAGAATCATGGGAGAGTGACGCTAATCCTAACCTTGTACACGTTACATATAATCAGAGAGATGAAAGGAAGAACTTGTGGGGAAAAGATAGTGCCACCAAATCGGACGAGATCTAGAAAAGGAATGGGGGTAATAGATAACATATGTGTTCTAAATTATCTGAAAAATAGAAGGATTAAAAGGGAGAAAGGAGGAATGATGACTATGTTCGTGGACTCAGAAGCAACTCATCATTCTTTGTGCCGGGAAGATATAGGTATAGGTAGCAGATTAGGTAGGACAAAGTTTCTGGTTGGTGATAGAAGTAAGGCAAGAGTGTTCTCTGAGCTTATTTTTATTTAATATCTTGATCTAAGATTTTGAAGAAGCAATGAGCAGAAAAGGGTGGGGAGGAGTTGAGATGAGAAAAGTAAAGATATATACACTGGCCTATGGAGATGATATAGTAATGATTGCAAAGAAGGCAGCGGAAATGGTGGGTCTAATTAAGGGGTAAGATAGATACTTAGATGGGAAGAAACTGCGATTGGATGTAGAGAAGACGAAGATAATGAGGTTTAGAGAAAGAGGGGGAAGAAGAAAAGTATGAACTAGGAGATGTAAGGGAGTGAAGATAGAAGAAGTAGACGAGTTCAAATATTTGGGATATGCATGGCAAGTAAATAGAGATCATAAGGCACACATAAGAGAAAGATTTAAAAAAACGAGAGGGGTAATGAAGCAAGTATTGGGAATGGGAAAGAAAAGGTTCCATGGAGGTTGGAAAAGAAAAATGCAGTTGTTTGGTTTTAGGATATGGCGCAGAAATATAGGGATGTAAGAAAAGGAAAAAGAAGGAAAGGAAAAAGAAGGAAAGGAAAAAGAAGGAAAGGAAAAGAAGGAAAGGGAATAGATGGAAAGGTTACAGGAACGATATGTAAGATAACTCTAGGAATGGATTAGAGGACACCTGGATATATGGTGAGAGAAGAAGCGCAAAGGGATTGATTAAGTATCAGAGCAGAAAATAGGGAACGGGAATTTGGATAAAAGCTAAGGAAGGGAAAGGGAGGGAAGTTGGCAGAAATTTCTTCGAAGGAGTTAGAAGAAAGAAGAGGCAGAGCGATTGAGTTTACGAAATGGGAAGAAGGAAGAAGGGAGTCCTTTGCAGATGGAAATATAGGATAAGAAATTGGACCTAACTTCAAAGAATTAGAAGGAGCTAAGGAAAGTAAATTACTACAAAGATAGGAAGGATTTAGGAGTCAAAATATGATAAATGGTTTAAGATAATACAAGAGAAAGGTCTACCAAAGTACTTGGAAAAGGGGTAGGGAAAAAAGAATATGTCGATGGGAAGAGGAACATGGGAACATGTGTGGGAAGGATGTATGAGAGGAATCGGAGAAGGGGGAAGCTAATAAGAGAATGTGGAAAGGACTTTTGGGGAAGAGAGAACAGGGGAAAGGGTAGATGAGGGGATTTGAGGAAGCTAGAGGAACGAATGAGGTACAATGACATAATGATTGTGTGAAGGAAAATGTTGAGGTGAAGAGAAAGACAATGGGAAGGGAAGTAAAATTTTACTCAAAGATTAATTGATAAAGGAAGCAATTATAAAAGATAAGACAATAGCAAAATGCATACTCGACTATCACCGGAAAATTCAAAAAATTTTATCCATCCTCAAAAACTGAAAACTTCGGTAATTAAAGCAAAATTTCCCATTGCTAATTTTTTCATTGACTTAACTATTGTAAAACGACTAATCTTCCATTTTTTTAGTTTCAAACTCCCAATTCACCAGCCAGTTGATAATGCGTCATCACTAGAGTGACGTAATTAAAAAAATAATTTAGCAGAAAAAATTGTTTCTTGAAAGTATCCGGCGTGAAAGAAAAAAAAAAAAATAAATAATAAAATGTGGCCTTCATTCTTGGAATAAGGATTTCTATGCTAATAACTTCTTCAATTTATGATGCGAAGTAAAAGAAATAAAAATTTTACTAAGACATTGATCCCCTATTATCAGATTTGGGCTAAAGCTTGTTATCAAAATCAATGTCAAAGTCTTCAAATATTGTTGATACATACAATTCTTATCTTGAACATTATACAATATTGATCATTCATATCAGTCATATCTTCTTCCCTGACCTTTTAATCAGGAATTCACGAAGAGAATACCACACAACAATGTCAGTTGTTAAATAAGGATGTAAGTTTTTTAGTGTGCGTAACAATAAATTAGAAAAGCAACAATATAAATAATTTTTTCATTCAACCTTTTGCAGTATATCACCCATGTAATAAAACTTTATGTAAACAAAAAGACCTCCTTCTCCGCTCCGCTGAGATACGATCCCAGGACCTCTCGTTATCGAGACGAATGCTCTCCCAACTGAGCTACGGTGCGGTCCGTCGATCCTCTTCTCACAAAAAATTGTATTTACCTCAAATTTTTTGTTATTACGGTACAAAATACATTTTTGAATAGAAGAAAAGGGTTCCAAAAATCATAAGGTGAGACCACAATTATCCTTCAAAAACTGTACACCCTCAAAAAATCAAGATACTTCGTAAATTGCTGCTGAAGTTGAACGAAGAAGAGAAATCATGTTTTCACTTAATAAAATAATTTTTTTTTTATTGGTCGAGTTTTTTCATTGATGAGAAGTGTTATGAAATTCAAATCTAAACCTTTTATTATCATCCGGAATCTGCACATCAATAAACAAATAATTATGCATCGTAAATTGTTCTTTATTTCAAATAAATCATACGGAATCATGATTTCCAGCTAGTACATCTTAGTTCTATACGAATTTTTTATATTTTTGAAAAAAGTTGACTTTCAAACCAACATGTGCCGAAAGTTCAAGAAAGGTGGAATTTCGAACAGATTCGGTGAATTTTAATTTAAAAAAAATGTAATCCATTAGTTGCTCTCACAACCGGATGGTTGAACTCTCAAGCAAAATAAAAAAAAAAAATCTTTCGAAGAAAAAACAATTTTCAATCTGAAAAAATCACTCCTCAACAACAAAATGGGTTATGATCCAAGAAGGATAAATTTTCAGCACAAAAGATTAATTTTAAACATCAAGGATCATTCTTAACCAAAAGAATTTATTTTGAACAAAAAATGATGAACTTCTAACCGTAGATGAATCTCTAATCATAAGAAAAAAATTTCAACCAAAAGGGATGAATTTTCAACCAAAAAGTTGAATTTCGAAAATAAACCATAACGGATGCACGACAAAATATTATATTTTTCAACCAAAGTGATGAATTTCCAAATAAAATTATGCATCTTCAACTTGAACAGTTAAATTTGAAACCAGCAAGAGGAAACTGCAACTGAAATAATCAATATTCAATTGGAGCAATTCAATTTATAACCATGTTGGTGAATATTCGGATCAGAAAGATTAATTTTCAAATAGAAAGATAAATCTTCCATAAAAAAATACTATGTTTTAACAAAATAGTAGAACATAATTTTAAACTGAAAAAATAATTTTTTTCATCCGAAAATGTAAAAGTGACATTTTTAGTTTAAAACAACCAATCCCGAACGAAACATAACAAGTTCAAATCTTTAAAAAAAAGTTCAACTAAAAGGGATGAGTTTTCAACCAAAACTTGAATTCCTAAACTTCAGTTAAAAAAAAATTAATATTTAACCAAAAAAATGGATTTTTCACTACCACTGTGGAATTTTCAACTGAAATAAGTTAAATTTTCACTTGGAATAAATTCCTTGCAACGTAAAAACTAACTTTCAAAGAGATTATTACATTTTTAACAAAATTATGTATTTTCAAATAAAATTGTAAATGTTCAACTGTAGTAATTGAATTTTACACCAGGAAGACGAATTATAATAATAGCATAATTGTCCAAGAAAATATTTGAATTTCGGACAGTAGAAATATTAATTTTAACCAAAAAGCATAAGTTTACAAAAAAATATTTGAATTTCGAACAATAGAAATATTCATTTTCAATCGAAAATGGAATCGTAACATTTTTGGCTCAAAAAATGATTTCAAACCACTCATAAATTTTTTCAACTATAGTTGAATTAGTTGATCAATATTAGATGAGTTTTTGACTCAAATAAAAAATATTTGAATGCATAACTTGAATTTTTGACCGTAAGGGAGAACTTTCAATCAAGGGAATTATCTTCAGAAGAAAAAGATAATATTCTACCAGAAAATAGTTTTTCATTAGAATATGTGTATTTTCAAAGAAATAATTTGATTTCCAATTGAAAATGACAAACCTAATCCAAATAGTTGGATTTTTAACTGTAAAAATATCAATTTCCAACCCAAAATGCAATCATAGCATTTTTTGGTTCAAAATTCAAATAAGAATTCAAGAAATTTAAAATTGGGAAGAAAAACCAAAATAAAATCTCCTTTTAACGTACAAAATTCAAAATAATATCTGCAACTACAGGAAGAAAAAAAACAAATTTACAAACCAAGAATCCAACCGCTGAAATTTGGACAAATACCTTCAAATATACCTGTTGGGATTTCGAGAACGAAATATACAAATTATTTTATTTTCGAAGAAACACAAAACAAAAAAAAGGGTAAGGTTTTGAGCTGCTGGGATTATTGACTTGATAAGGGTGTTGGGTGAGCACCGAAACGTTGGTAAATCTTTTAACCTTTTTTTTTTGTTTTGTGTTTTTTTGAAAATAATGGAGATAGAAAAAAAGAGGGAAAGGATAAAAAAAGAAGGGGTTTTGGAGGTTGCTTTCTGTATTATCTTTCCTCTCCTACGAATTTTTAAAGAAGAAAATTAAGTTTCGAAGAAAAAGATAAGCTTCTGTCAAAAAATCGATTTTCCAACGAAATATTTGAATTATCAGAGCAATAATTGGATTTTCAGTTCATGGAGACAAATTTTCAACAAATTGTTGAGTTTCGAACTATGAAAATATCAATTTTCAACTAAAAATGGCAGAGTTACATTTTTGACTCGAAAATTTAATTTTAACAAAACAGACAATGTTTTAGGTAAAATAATGAATGATTATCAACTGGAATAGATGTATTTTATGCGAGAACGATAAATTTTCAGTCATGAAGATTAATTTTTTACAAAAAAGGAAAATTTTCCAAAAAATACATTAATTCTTGGAAAATTGATTTATTTTCCAATTCAAATTCCAACCAAACACAATTGCACTTTCAAATAAATATTGGAAGTTTTTCAGGTCAGAAAGGCCAATTTTCTAGAAGAAAATTTGATTTCCAATCTGGGAAATTCAACTCTCAACCAAAAAGTTATTTTGACCGACGGTGGAGCGAAAGAGCAAAAAAGAGGAATAGAAATTTCAGAGCAATGGAAGGAATGCTGATGGGAATAAGAAAGGAATGTATGAAAGAGAAGGTCAGGAAAGCGACGAAGGAAGAAATAGAAGGATTATTGGTAGACGAGATAAGGATGAGAGAAGATAGTGTGAGCATATGTAAAGAGTGATATGCAAGAGAAATTTACGAACATAAAAGAATTGACGGAAAAAAATAAAGCGGAAATTGAACTGGTGATAGGAGAATATTTTAATGCAAGGACAGGAGGAAAAGGGGGAAGGGGATGGGCGGAGACAGAAGAAGAAAATTCCAAAAACAAGATACTGAATATAGACTCTGATCACTTCCCAATAATACTGAGATTAGACGGTGAAGAAGGTACTGAAGATAAGGGTAGAGAATAATTAAAGGTCAAAAGAACAGGTAGAGGGGATCGGTCAATGGAAGGAAAAGAGGAATTCACGGAAAAGCTTAAGAATGTAAAAATGGAAGGATGCAACGTAGATAAAGAGACTGAAATGATGGTAGGAGAAATAAAAAGAGTGTAAGAGGGAAAAAGCAAAAGAGAATTTAGTGAGGGAGGGTTTGAAAATAGATGGAATGAGGAATGTAAAAAGAGAAGGAAGTAAGAAAGGAACTAAGAAGATGAAAAAATAGAAAAGTAGTGGAGATAAATATGAAAAAAAGGAGGAATATACTGAGATATAGTGTAAGGATAGACAGGAGGAAAATAAAAGGTTTAAAGAAGAGGAAGGAAAGGCTAGAACAGAAAAAGAGGTTTGGAAATTAGTAGATAGAGAGAGCAAAATGAGGAAAAGGGTAGAGAATAGAGTAAGGAAGGGTGGAAGAGAGGGAAGTGAAAGAGTCGAGGAAGAGGACATAAGAAGGGAAGAAAAATCAATGTTGAAGGAATAATGAAAGAGCAGAAAGCTGCAGGTTGGGATGAAATTCCAAATGAAGTATGGAAATATAGGGGGGATGAACTAAAGGAATGGTCATGGTTAATAGTAGGTTATGGAGAGGAGAAGGATGGACAGAGTTATGAAAAAAACGGGTAGTGGTACCGATATTGAAAAGTCAGATGAGAGGAGGTTAGGGATTATAGGGGAAGGGCGCTAATGTCAACTTTGTACAAGTTATATTCAACGGTATTATCAGAGAAAATAGAGAAAGAAGTTGAGGAAACTAAGATGGTGCTTCCAATCAGACGAGATTCAGATAAAGAATAAGGGTGATAGATAACATATCTCCAAATTTATCTAATAAATAAAAGGATTCAAAAGGAGAAAGGAGCATATAGTTTCTGGTTGATGAAAGGACAGGGGTGGAAGAAGAAATGAAGAGAAAGAGGAGGAAAGGTGTTAGGATAGAAAAAGAGAAGATATATACAGTGGCATGCGCGGATGATATAGTAATGATGGGAGAGGATAAAGAGGGAATGGCGGGTCTAATTACAGTATTTGAGAAAAACATAGATGGAAAGAAACTGAAATTGAATATAGAAAGGCGAAGATAATGAGGTTCAGAAAAGGAGGAGGAAGCAAAAAGAGGAGATGGAGAGGTTGCAGAAGCAATATGTCAGATGGACGCTAGGAGTAGATTAGAGGACACCTGGATATATGGTGAGAGAGGAAGCAAAAAGTGAAAAATTGAGTTCAAGAGCAGGTGAGAGGGCATGGAAATATGAAGGAGAGCTAAGAGAGGGAAAGTGAGGAGAGTCATGAAAGATTGTTTGAACGAAGTAGAAGAAAGGACTACGAAAGTATTTAGAAAACAGGGAGGGGTAGAGAAGATGGACAAGAATAGCAAGATCCAAATTGAGGAACAAGGTTAGGGGAGCGATATATGGAAGAAAAAGAGGAAAGAAAGTGTAGAATACGTGAATGGGAAGAAGAAACATGCTTACATGTATGAAAAGGATGTATGAGAGGAATAGAAGAAGAAGGAAACTGTAAAGAGAATATGGAAAATATTTTAGGGATGGAAGAACAGGAGGAGTAGTGGATGAGGGAATTGGAGGAAGCTAGATGAACGAATGAGGTACAATGAAAGAATGATTGTGTGAAGGAAAAGGTTGAGGTGGAAGAGAAGTGAAAGAAAAAGGAAACGGAAATCGAAAAAAAAATATTGGTAGCTAAAATTATAGAGTAGGAACAAGTAGAATTATGTTGGAAAGGATGGGGCTGCGCTCTTTTTTTCTCGCTCGTACGCTCGAAATGCCAAAATCGCTCGAAATATTCGAATCATTCGAAACAATTGATCACTCGTCGTTCAGTCGACTAGTCACGCTGCTTGATGCATTAGAATAAGAATTTGGCCGACAGCGGAGCGAAACTGCTCGCTTTCGCTCCACTGGGGTCGTTGGCGCCATTTATGAAATTAAGCACCTCGGCTTTGCCTCTGCTTCGCCTCGGTGCTTAACTTCAAACGCAAAGCGTGAACGCTCGCTTTCGCTCTTGGTGCACAATAAACTATTATATGTATATCTAAGAAAATAGATTAGGCTGAGATATGAAGAAAACTGCAAAATATTTTTTCATGTAAAGGAACGGATATTATGTAAAACCTTAGGGGTCACATTAAAAATAAAGAAAACTCAATTTGTCCGCAAAAATCCATTTCTGGACCACTGTGCTATTGTCCATTGTATTCATTCTCATAAAATTTCCATATCAGAAAGCAAAGATAAGGAGAACGGAAGAAAGTTACTAAAAAGTCAATCAAAAACGATTGTTAATTGTGCACAAAGTGAAGCTATAAATTTCTAAAATATCTTCGCAATTAATTGAGTAGGTCAAAGATGAAGCGACCGTATCTGTATCATTCTTTTCACTGATGAGTAAAAAATGCATTTGCTCAGTAGTAAGACTGATGGGATTTATCACATTAATGATTAAGTAATGGAGATTATCCAATCTTTTTTATCATTCCCTGCTCGATTTAAGTTGTTGACGCCTTTGTTATCGAGTTTTCAATGCATGTCGAACGTCTGCGTTCTCACAGAATATGAAAAACCGTTAATATTGTTTCCTCTCGACAAAGTGTGAAGGTCGGAATAGTGATTCATGCTCGTTTCTTTACCTATCATGACTTTTGATTGGGTGGTTAAGAGAAAAAATAGCTGACATGTAGTTACGTCATTCAGGACCCGAACTAAAGGTCCCTCTTTTTTTATTCAAAATAGCGTTATCAGAATTTGAGAGATTTAGAATTATAGAAAACAAAATTCATAACCTCAAATGTCTCTATTGAAAATTTAAAAACAGCATAGGAATAAAAGAGGAGAAATAAGTTTTTAACGGAAGTCAAATTTTTGTAACAGATATGTTGAGTTTGCAAAAGAATAGTGGAATTTCTAATAAAGAAACTTAATAGTCGACTTTGAGAACTTGAAAGATTTATTATCAAAAGAAGAGCAGACGCACTCTAAGAAAATCCGTTTTGGATCCAAAAAGGGATAATTTTGACATGATAATTGAATTTTCAACCAAATAATCAGACTTCAAACAAAATAGATGTATTTTCAACTGAACGGCTTAATTTTCAACCAAGAAGAATAATTTTATATCAAAAGGACAAATTGAAAAAAAAACAGAGTCAAAGGAGATTTATTCAATAGGGTAGTTTAATTTTCAGTAGAATAATTAAAATTCCAACATAAAAGATGAAATTCCAATCTACAAAGTTGAATTTTTCTCCATGAAGATCGATTGACTATCAAACGACTAATATTAAACAAATAACATGAGCTTGTGATTAAATGATTGTATTTTCATGGGTAAAATATAATTTCACAGCCAACAATAGATTAGTTGAATTTTTTATTCAAAAAATAACTTTTCACCAAAACAAGAATTTCTCAAACCAGTTCAATCAAAACAGACAAATTTTCAAGGAAATAGTTATTAGTTAGTTATTATTCTCAAGATACCATGGATAACCTGTAAGATTACAATAAATTACCGGGAATTTGCATAGATTTCCGAAAGTTGCTGGGAATTTTCAAATCAAATTTTGGGTAATTATGGTAAGTTACCATATTTCTCTGTAAAATTTCCGGAAATTTGTAGAAATTTTCGAATTGAATTTAAGGCAATCAACCTTCAGTTACCATAAATGGAATGTAAGATTAGAATAGATTACCAAAAATTTGGATGAATTTCCGGAAATTTATAGACATTTTTACATTCTCATTCTGAATGAGGAGGTATTGGTTCTATGCGAAAATTGACATTCGCGGATATAATGAAATCTCCACTTTTTGAGACCCCCTGAGTCAGAAAAAATTATTTTCACGAACGTGTCTATCTGCCTGCAGTCTGTAGTCTGTAATCTGTATACTCGATAACTGTCGAAAGAATGATCATATTGGATTGTGCTTTGGCACACGTTTTCAAAACCGGAAAAGAAAGGACGAGTTTGTGAACCAGCTATTTTGGATAAAAAATCAAAGAGGGAGATCATTTTGAACATTTTTTTTTACTTTTTGTTTCAAGAATTATAAAATTGTGAGTACAATTTCTTGTAGCACTTAAAAAGTTAAACAATTTATCTTAATCATTTTTTTTCGATAAAAACAAAATTGTCAGGGTTATGGCAATCTCAACATTCAAAAATATAAAACGAAATGAGAATTTTTAGCCAAGTAACGCAAGCTTGGAAAGAAAGTCATAGAAAAAAATGTATCTCCTTGGGAGCCCAACAAGATCGTGAATACAACTTTTTGAATTTTCTCAAAAAATCGAAAATTCCAATTTTGATCGCAGAAAAAATTATGAAAAATAATTTGTGAACTTGATAACTTTCTAAAGAATGATCATATTCGATCGTGTTTTGGCACCCATTTTGAAGGACTAAAAATACAAGTCGAGTATATGAACCAGCTGTTTTGGATCAAAAATAGAAGAGGGGAGCATTTTGAAAATTTTTTTGGACTTTTTTTTCCAAGACTCAAAGATTGTAAGTACGGTTTCTTGTGGTAAAGAAAAATGAAACAATTTATCCTCTTGACTTTTTCTGTTAAAAAAAAATTTTTTAGAGTTGCACGAAAAATAATGAAAAACAAGGTACGAGGTATGTAAATTTATATTATATACATTTGATGCATAAGAGTTATAGGTAATATAGAATAGTTAGCGTTTCGGACAGATTTTGATCGAGTGCACAGCATGAGACACACGATGAGAATGTATTCATTAAAGCCGGGGGAGCTTTAACAAAATAGAATTCACAATCATCAAATACAACAGTCCACATTCCATTTTTTACATCCTCATTCTGAATGAGAAGGTATTGGTTTTATGTGAAAATTGACTTTCGCGGATTTGATGAAATTTCAACGTTTTGAGACCCCCTGAGTCAGAAAAAATGGTTTTTA